>CM042222.1:15384064-15636564 GCA_023566465.1 Cottus gobio | reverse complement strand
TCGTGGTGGACCATCTGGCCCGTTCCTCCCTCCAGAGCCTGATTGCAGAGCCTGGAGGTGGGCCCAGATAACTGTAGTCTCAAGTTAAGTGTCAGCAGTACTTAACAGCAACGGGTTAAAGGTTAACAATTAAGAACTAAGCTCGGGATTGATTGAAATAGAGAGGTGATTTAAAAGGAATTCAATGTAAAACCACACCTTTCTTCTTCTATGCAACATGGTAGGCCTACTACTAAAACTGGACATGCAGTATATAGAAGCTATACTGCAATGTTTATTTTCTCAGGAGGTTGCTATAGAGGCAAGCGTTTTTACAAAACAACACAACTTGAAAGCCTGCATGCAAAAATCCCTACTGGCGCACAAGAACAGCAGGAGGAACGCAAAAAGAAAAGCCCTTTTCGGTTTCACAACTGCACAGATTTAATATACCATGAGACTCTGATAATACAAGTCATGACCAGCATCATATATGCCTTCACTGACATAACTTTAAAGTAAAGAGTGTCAAAAAGAAAATATATCTCTCTGCACCATTCTTTTTTTTCTTTCCTATAAAGAAATGATATCATTCTGCTTTAATAACAGATACATCTGATTTGAGACAATGTGCCAACAGATCTAAGGCTTTCAATGTTCAGATAACCTAAACATGAAGGGTATAACGTATCATATGCAAATGGGGAAGCTAAATTATTGTTCACATGCTACACATTATATCTGATATAAAGGCCAACTTGAATAAAAAAAACATTAGCGCTTCTGTTTAGCTGAGACACTGACATATATATATATATATATATATATATATATATTAATACATCCCTGTAAATGATCTGAATACATTATGAATGCCCCTACCGTGGACTACACCTTACATGGCATGAGCTTTAGATATTCAACGTTAAGATTGATGCTATCATCAACACTCAAATTATATAACAGCAGAAAATACAAGTCAAGTGTCTCTTGACACCATAGCTGAGTGTACATGCCCAAAGTTGTCTCCCATCAAGAGCCCCGGTGTGTTTTCCAATCAGGGGAACCGTCACTTACGTGTACTGCTGAGGGAACGTGAGAGCCGCCGCTCCAGGCCACGATGCGCTGAACATCAAGATAATCTGGATAGATACCAAGCAGACGATGCTGCAAGACCTTTTGCCTATCGCCATTTTCCATTAACAATTCTCGTCACGGGGGTTTTCTGTGCGTGAATGAAGCGCTCCGGACCGTCTCCCGGGCATACGGTGAGCTGGTGTCCGGCTCAGTTTCCCGACGCGTTCATATCGGTGTCTGTGTTCAAGTGGACGCGGAGGAGGCGGGCACTGGCCGCGGAGGCATCGTGGACGGGGGGAGATGCTCTAATGCAGCTGCCAAGACACTGCAGAGCGTCTCCTCCTGCTCCCACATATACACCATCAACACAAGCAACACTAACACACAGGCCGGCGCGTCCACGACAGCTCTCCCTCCCTCTCCCTCTCTCTCTCTCTCATCAGCAGCGCGAGGAGCCAGGCGCGTTCACGCTCACCAGGCAACAGCGGAGCAGAAGACGAATCTAGTTTGGGCTTTATTTATCGCTGCAGAGCCACGTGGGCTTCATCATCGGAGTACATTTATTTTTTTTTCATACAAGACCGGCCGCTGCTCTTCTGTGTGTGGTTCTGTCGGCCAGCTGAAGCCCTAAAGGGTCTCTGGATGCAACAAGATGAAGATGAATGAAGATGAACTGTTGTTTCACTCCGCCTGAAGGATGCATCACACACCGGCCACCGACCCCCGGGCCCCCATAAGTCACGTGTTCAGTTCAAACCACCTGATTTTGCTAAATACATTGATATAGTTACTTTTCAGGTCAAGATTTTACCTTAAAAATCATATGATACGTTTATAGAATACAATGCATTGTTAAAGATGAAACCAGTGATATCAAACTGGTTTGTGACCCTTTACCCCAAAAAAGCTTCTCTAATCAGGGCCCGTTACAGACGTCTATGAGCACTTATTGGTTATTGGAAGGGTCTTTCTAGCTAGAGTCTGACTTTACAACAAGGAATTTAATAATCACTTCACAGAGCTAAAGATAGATGTTATGATCACATGTTTTCAGTCCTTTATTTTGAGTTGGCTATCTGCCAAACAAATCCAAGTCAATATATTTTCACAGCTGTAAAAATATACAGAGACTACAGTACCATTACAATTCAATACAGCTAGAAAGCTAGAAAATATAACATGTTTTATGTTGTTAATATTTTGTAGGTGTTGCTATTTCGTCCTATACCTGTGCAGAGAAGTATCTGTGTGGACCTGTTGCTGCGGGCATCTTTGAACAGGACTCTGACTTCATCTCTATTGTGAACAAAATATGTTCAGGTTCAATAGAACCAGCAGCAGACCTACAGAAAAACAGAGAAGCAAAACAACTAAGTGATTCAGACGTCTATGGATGCAACTGAAAGTACAATGACCGATGTTGATTGTAACAAAATGAGAAAATGGGTTAATTGCTCACAAGGCAAGATCAACAAACCTGAAACTGACAACATTTTGTAAAAACGTACCAGACAAATCATATACTGAATATATCAGTAAGCTGGGATACTTAAATGAATAATAATCTTCATTAATGTTATGAGTTACTTTGCGATTCATTATTATTTGTTGATATATTCAGTATATGATTTATCTGGTAGGTTTTAAAAACATTTTGTCAGTTCCAGGGCTAAATTGGCTTAATGAACCTCGGGTTATGAACATAACCAAGGAACTGGGACACCTGAAACAGAATGCAGTCATTGTTGACGTTGCATGTGCTTGTCCTACAACGACATGCCAACATGTCTGCTGTGAAAAAGGCCTGTTGAAGCTGCTGTGTGTAGTCTGCAGTGGGCATTGTACTAAATGAGAACTTGGAGGCGACAGGTTTACACAATGCGGTGTACTGGTGTCAACAAGGGGCCCAGCATCACATTTTTCTCTCCTGGGGCTCCCAAATAGGATATCCACTGTGTTCTCCTTGGAGGGGAGCACATAAAGCTCTAAATTATGGAGCCCAAATGGGAAAATTGTGTCTATTTAAAGTGAATACATAAGTGCGTATACAGTGCATTGCATACAATTATGCCCAAAATCATAACTTTGCCTCAAAGTTTAAACATACGGCCAAAATAACAAAAAATAAAAACATATTATATAAATAGCATGATAGAAAAAAACATCAAATTGTATAATAAGTATACAATAACTATATTTCACTGAATATATTATCATTAATAAATGTGTATGTCTCTCCCTCTACTTTTTATTTGTTTTCCTAGTATACATTTAATCAGTGGACCTTACTCACATCAGACACTTGGACTTGTTAAACACAGGTGTAATAACATCAATAATGGCTGTATTCCATTTAGCTGTGACAGTGACTCTGCCCTGGTGTTGAGTATATGGCTGTAAACCTAAATAGACAAAGGCATTGGGAATCTTTATATTCACATTTGTGTTAAATAAGTCTGTTATCTATGTATTAGTTTGCCAACATATTACAAATATTATATATATATATATATATATATATATATTATAAGGATCATCTTATTAGAAGATATACATATTTATATATTCTAATAAGATCCTGTAGCCTAATAAGTCACAGCCTGTCTAACATTATAATATCAGATGGATCGCTCAAAGTCTTTAAATGGTGGTCAGAAATATTTCATATGTAAAGATATGAGATTTAAACTAGATCTATCTTCATTAAAACCTTCTATTCTTCAGCTGTAGACTTTTAGGTAATATGCGACCTACTATAAATTCCCATAGTTAGTTGTAGCTATCACAAAATGATTTGGTTGTAATTTCCGTCAAATGACATTGCAGAGCGGGAGAGCACAGTATGAGAAGTGCCATTTAGATGAAATATTTACAGTGTGCATGTTCCATTATACACTGCAGCATCTGTGAATATAAACAGCCCTTCCCAGAAGCAAGAAAACCAGCAAGCTAAGACTCAACACTATGATGTCGAAGATGTAAAATGAAGCTGCTGTAATCAGAATCAGAATCAGAATCAGCTTTATTGGCCATGTGTGTTTACACTCACATGGAATTTGACTCCGGTTACACTTTGCTCTCGTTATACATATATACACATTTACAATATATGTTTAACGAGAGCTATGTGTAACCGGAGTCAAATTCAGTGAAATGGATGGATATGGTAATATATATTATTTCCCAGTAGTGTAAAGTATGTACACTTTTCTCCTCAACCTGGTGCTACCTTTTCATTTCATCCCTATATTGAAGATCAGAGGCATTACAGGCGCAAGTCAGTCCCCTAATGCAATATGTCTTTGAGAGCTTTTTGTTTATATTATAATACTGATGCTGATAAAACCACAGCAGGGTGTTCGTGGAGAGACTGCAGGAGCCAGGTTAAATCTCTCCAAGTGTGGAAGCCTGCTTAGGCCCCCTTGACCGAGACTGAAATCCCCACCTCACCTTTCCTCAGATTTGCTGCTATGAATCTGAACCAGACCCTGACTGTAGCAGTGAAAGGAAGCCGGAACAAATCTCGAAGGATCCAACCAGAAGAACCTGGCTGCAATTTTTTTTAGTGGAAATGCTTATGCTGTAACAAGTTCATGAAAAGCTTTCCTGAAACTGCAATTTGGAACTTTCCTTCATTAAACTGATTAACAGTACCGCTATTTTTCTGCAGCTATGCATCCAAATGCTTGACGGCTCACCCGACAGCATGACTGCACCTTTTCCCGCCCCCTCTGGGAGGAAGGATGTGGGTTCAGCTTTTAGTCGTCTCCCTGATGGCCCCATGTGATAATACTGCTGTCATGTCCTGGGGAGAGAGAAGACTAATTACTGACTGCACAGTCTTCCTGCCAGTCCCCCTCGGAGAACCATACGCTGTTAATTGGACAACAACTCCAAAGGGAGCTCAACTATAGATGAGACCGACCTTTGCTTCATGTTAACAGTAGTACATGTGAAACATCATTTTATATTTGTATATTATTGTATCTCCATTATATTCATATTGCCCATTTTATTTTACATCATTTAAGGCAAGCTCTCTTGAATACATGGAAATAACGTTTTGTTTATGTAATTTGCTGTACAAACTGAGCTCGGCTGGCAAAGCAGTGACAGTTACAGCAGGCCAATTTTAAACTTTGTCTTGTTCTAATAGATGTTAAAATTACATTATTTGGGTTTATCTTCCAGAGCAATAAGAAATATATTATTCTACTGAAAGAGATATTTGACTGTATTAATATATGACAAGACACAGATACTAATACAGTAAATTCTAGAGACTAGAGCATAGCAGTGCTTGAAGCTAAATGCTAACAACAAATTTGATAACAAATCCAAGTTTTAAATCCTTGTTTAACATGTAAGCATGCTAACATTTGCTAAATGGTACTAAACGGAGGCTACAGCTGAGGCTGATGGGAATGTTATTTGTTTTGCAGGACTTTGAATATAAATCCATGAATTCGAGAAATACAAATTTGGGCCAATTAATGATGCTAGAAGGTAAGGGGAACTTATGAATATGTGTATCGTGTTTATGTTTCACCATCTGTTATGTGATGTTTGGATTTCTTATTAATGTAGTTATGGGAAATGATATTGCCTGTCCTTGAAGCAGATGGTTGATTGGAGGGTTAAAGGCCTTTGCCCTAGGCCACCATACACCTCTAATCCTGCTGCTCATTCATTGCTGTTTTAATTGCTCGTCAGTGTGGCAAAAGAAAAATATGAACATGAAATAAATTAACAAATACAATAATTAAAATCCAGTTTATTAAATTATATTATAGATGTGGAATCATTGTTTAAAAATCAAATTAAATTTCAAAAGTGGCAATTAAATGATGTTTGATCAAAGAGTTAATCAAAGTCACCTTCAGATAGTTGTTTTTCTCCATAAGGAAACATTGTATACACAACAGGTGATATAGCTTTATGACCGCACAGTCACACTCACTCAATCAACAATGTCGACAATTGTTAAATAAAAACTGCTGCAGTACCGAGTAATGCAAAGCTTACTGTGCCTATATCCTGAGAATCATCAAAAACAATAAAAATCAATAGAACCAAAGGCTAACTGGTCAGTTTGACTTCATGATATACATGTTATTATTCTTTGGTAATCTCTGCAAAATGTTCAAGTTAAATATTCCGATCATCAGTGACATTTGTTTTTAGTGAGGATTAAAATTAAGACACGTCTAAGCCTCATCAGGAAAGGCAGGAACGCTGGCAAGAGCCGAGATGAGCCTCTCGAACACGCTGATGCCTTTCAGGAAGACTCGCTCATTCAGATACTCGTTGTGATCGTGCAGCAGGATTGGTGTCCGGTTCATTGGAGAAAAGCCGATAGCAGGGATACCCACCTAGATGCAACAAACACAGCTATTACCAGGCACAGAACTGAAGGAGTGGAATAGCTCAATTAAAGAATGAAAAGTCAGATTTAATGAATTTATACTCACTGCTCGGATAAAACGGCTATCTGTGGCCGCTGGAAATATCTCCTTTTCCAGAGTTAAGTTCCTACAGGGGAGATATTGACAATGTTTTTATGATACAAGGACAGATTCATTACAGTCCCAGTCCTTCATGGTTTTGTCGTCCATTATCTGGATAATTGTTTCCAAAACGTATCCTAAAAGTGCCACAGCCTATGTTAGACAGGCATGACCAATAGGTCCTATACACATTTTCAGTAGAATACATAGTAACTGTAAAACAATATGCCGTAATTTCTAAACAAGAGGATTGTGGGAACGATGTAAATATTTGCAGTTGAGATGTGAAGCCTCAAGGAGCGAATGCGATAAAAGGGTTGCGTAAGCAAAAAATAGACGATACAAAAATCTTAATTGAGGTTTAAATTGTCACATTGTATTGTAGCTTTTACGCACTTTTATCAAGTGAATCGTTTCAATACATAATTGTATCTGTAAGTTCTTTCCACAACATCAGCCTTGTATTTACCTCTGCACTGTAACATGCTAAATAAATGGTGGAATCACATACAGATTGTGCGTTAGTGTGTACAGTGCACTCACATTGCCTGGCAGGCTGCACTGAAGGCGCTCCACCAAGGGTCATTCTCTGCTGTAGAAGTCATGTTTTGGTTCATATGTTTCTGCAATGGAGGACAGCTAATTTAATCTTTTTGACTACAGGAGCAAGGCCACAATACTTTTACAACTGTAGTGCACTGACCTGAGCAAATTTGTAAGTGACATCTTCTCCTGCTTCTTTACACCACTCTTTGATCTGTCTTTCAAACTCCTGGGAGGATAATAATAATTAGGTTAGTTTGGAGTTATCATTGAGCCGGAGGTCATTTCATACCGAGACATCTGCCTGTAGATCAGATGGCAGCATGTCGACATGAGTAGCACAGACACACAAATCAGAATCAGAACCGTTTATTGCCATGTTTGTTTACACATTCAAGGAATTTGTCCGGGCGGGAGGTGCATAACATTTAACAATAAGCATTTAACACTAAACAGAGTGCAATAAATGGGAATGAGTGAATGAATATTTACAAACCCCCCCAGACAGACATACACGTGTACACACCTGTAGATTTACTTTAGGTGGTATTCTTAGGTCAAAACTGACGTCCATATCAGCTGGGATGACGTTGTAGGCCACGCCTCCTTTGACCATGGTCATATTGACTGTGGTGACATCACCAAGCGTGAAACACTCACTGGTATTTAGCCTGAAATACACAGCAGTAATGACAGTACTGCAATGAAATCTCAAGTAGAATTGCATTTTTGAAAAGCCAACACTGAAAATTAACTTGACTATTAATCAAAGAAATCTACATCAAATATGTACATCAAAATTCTTTGTACAAAAGAACTAATTAGAAACTCACTATTTCTGCTCATATTAATGTATGTCTCTGGGACAAACACAACACATAATGGCTGATTAGCATTTTGACCAGGGGCCAGATTCATGAAATGTCTTACAATTTGTAATAATTCATTGTAATAATTCCCTTGAAAGCTTCCTGCAGATAATTATGTAATTTGGTACTAATTATAAGGAATACAAAGGAAATGTTCTAAAACATAGTTTAGTTAGTTGTGTTCATACATTCCAAGGCAGTTTTCCTACGGAGATGTTTTAATGAACTATGTGGACATTAAAAATACCATATTTATGTTTAAAGCTGACTATTTTGGACTATGACAATGATCTTCCACCTGTGCAAAAAAACCATTAACTGAATAATGACACTAAAAATGAAGTGGAACTCAGTGTTGTTATTATGCAGGTTGTGTGTTAAAAGTCTGCAGATGTTCCACAAATGTCTTATTGAAAGGTTAGTACTGTACTGTAAAGGGACATCTCAGCTTGTAATTATACATGTTAATGCTTTATTTTACAGGGCTTTCATTTATATTGATAATAAAGGTTTTATATGTATTTCCCAGCACAGTCTGATTCTGTGGAGGCCTCAAACTCAAAACTCATCGATTTGTCTTGATTTTAAATTATTCAGGAGGGTCAGTGTCAGTGTATTAGCTCGGCCTAGTAATCGGCTACGAGAGATCATGGACAGAGGGCGTCATATGCTGTACAGATTGTAACGAACCCAAAGGCAAATCTGTGATACTGGGCTATATAAATTAATTGAACTTGTCTTGACATGAAGAGATGCCTTCAACATAGTATTTGTATCCACTGTATGAAAAGCAGCAAAGCAGGACTTCAAGCCTTAAAGCTCACATTTGGGGAATAACTGCTAAAAGCAGATCAAGGGTTATAAATGAGCTCGTAATTAAAGAGAAAATGTCTTTCCATGAACATCCTGTACGAAATGTAAACAGACCCATCTCACCTGTGTTTCTCCTTCTCTCTGAAGTCCAGGAAGGAGTTTATGACTTGGCGCTGAGAAGAATAAGGCAGTGTGTCACCGACATGGCCTTTCTCAGTCTTTGTACAAAAGGTTTTTATGATTCAACAGTTTTATCATCTGGAGTTGAAACTTACCAGCTTCTCAGCAGCTGTGTTCTCCACAAACCTGGACCCATGACCTGGACTGCCTGGGCAGTGGACTGTAATCCCTGGAAAGAAGAAGTCATTCTGCTCAACTCAAGATTGACTTTATCATCCTCCTAAAAGCCTGTAATCCGATAAAATGGTGGATTCTTTTGCGGTTTTTATCATTTACTCACACCATGGGTTCCTCTCTCCGTAAAACACAGTGAAGGCCTCGCCAGGGTTTGCCAGACCTAGAGAACAAATAAAACACTGTGAACATTAGTCTGGTGCATAAAAATAACTATTAAAATAACAAACTGTGGGGTTAAGGAAAGAAATTGATGATGTACAAATTAGCAACTACACCAAAGGAATGTTTATGAACCTCCAAAGCGCGGCTGCGTTTCAGCACACACATTTGCTTTAAAATCAATCAGCGTAATTTGGCACAGTGGGTATGTAACATGTATTATCTAAATATTTGGTTGTCAGACTTTGACCCCAATTACCACAACGCATCTGACACCCGGCTGTGCACTTTAGATCAAATGACATGCTGGCTCTCTATCAAACACTACTATGCACGTGCAGGCTCAGCCATTGGGGACTCTGCAAACAGACCTACATTTATTCCTGTTGCAGATTTTTTTTTTATGTCTCAACGACAATAGACTGGTGACTTGTCCAGGGTGCACCCAGCTAAAACTGTTAACCATCCAATTTCTCACAATAAAGGGTTTATCTGGTCATAATGCAATTAAATTGGACACACATCTCAGGGGACCGCTCAAGGAAACATTATCAGCACTTCTAAAAGAAAGATCATTATGGGGCTCCACAGGGTCAAATGCTGACCGTGACCTGCAATGTTCAGTCAAATCCAGTATGTAATAAATGTCTCCAGGCAAAAAAAAGTTGTGTATCATAATCAAATCAAATATGAAAATGTATGTTTATATATATATATAGGACCCCCTTATATCTTGTTCAAGGACACAACAACATGGACTGGCTGAGCCGGGGTTTGAACCACCGACCCTCTGATTGAAAGACTGACTTGCTAACCACTGAGCCACAGTCGCCCGTGGTACAAAAACAAGAACCGTGCCTTCCGTAGCAAAGTGATATTCATGCATGACAATGCACCATCTCATGCTGCAAAGAATACCTCTGGGGCATTGGCTGCTATGGGCATAAAAGGAGAGAAACTCATGGTGTGGCCCCCATCCTCCCCTGACCTCAACCCTATTGAGAACCTTTGGAGCATCATCAAGCAAAATATCTATGTGGGTGGAAGGCAGTTCACATCCAAGCAGGTGCTCTGGGAGGCTATTATGGCATCCTGCAAAGACATTAAAGCAGAAACTATCAAAGAACTCACGAGTTCAATGGATGCAAGAATTGTGAAGTTCATATCAAAGAAGGGGTCCTATGTTAACATGTAACTTGACCTGTTAAGATGTTTTTGATTACAACTTTTTTTGATTTCAGTAAATGTGACCTCCTAATGCTGCAAATTCCACAAATGACAATTTTTAGTTCTTTACAACCTATAAAATATCTTGAAACTCTGAAACTCTGCATAATAATTTGGAACACTGCATTTTGAGTTTTTTTATTTTTGAAAAAAATACTGTTATCATTGGGAGGTTTGTTCAATAAAATGTTTATTATACTCTAACAGTTGATGACTGTTTTTTTATTAATTATACTGACTGACTGTGCATTACTATTTAGGAAAATAGTTATATATATATATATATATATATATATATATATATATATATATATATATATATATATATATATATATATATATATATATATATATATATATATATATATATATATAGTTATATGATAATATCATGCAGCCTTAGTTTAGTCAGTATGTATAATTGATTTCTGACTAGATGCCTCGATTTGGGAATAAGATCAATGTTAAAGAAGCAACATTAAGGGATGTTTCTTTCTCTGAATTTCACCTTTGAGGGCATTAAAACAAACAGTCTGAACAAAGAGGAAAAAGGAGGAGGAATTTAAATACCATCTATTTTATGAAGTCTATTTGTGCTCAGTCAGTTTATATTCAACTGAATCTTACTGGTAATGTAGCCTGAAAATGTGTTGTTGCTATAGTAACAAGCAGTTTGATAGACAGTATGTTGCACAAAGACCGAGAGTGATAATTATACTATTGGCAGGAATGTTTGTGGTGCCAGGATATATACCAATGTACAACAGATAGCTGCCAACTAAACATAAAACTGAGTTTTACGTGGCCATGGTATAATTTAACCTGGTTTCAATGTATTAAGCAACTGGGTGACCTTCAGTGGTCAGGTTCTTATTTATTATTAACTTTTGAAAGAAGATGTTGCAAATAGTTATTTATTTACCTTCATCAAGCGCAAAGCCAATGTTCAATTTCTGGAACTCTGGATGCTTCACAAATGTTTCCATTCCCTTGTGACCTCCAACTTCTTCATCTAAAAAGAAAGATGTTTACATTTTAGTTTCCATACTTCTAGTTGCCAAAAGACTCATAGTTGGCAAGGAAATAGTTTCACTGAATTGAAACCAAGGCTCTACATGGAAAATAGACAAAATAATACGACCAATAACCTCATAAGAATCCGAATCCTTTATTTGCTAGGTGTGTTAGACACACTATTTAATATGGCTGTAGTGGATGAAACCAAAATAAAATAAAAGGTAATTTACTGTCTTTACCGATTCTTATAAGTTGTAAAATGTATCAGCTGTTTGATTATCGGCTGATACAGATTCAGTGTCAGACTTGCGGCCTCAGGTGTTACTTACTCCACACTTTAAGCACGTTATTCCACCCATGCCACTTCTACATACAAGTATTAGCACCTATGGGTCGTATGCCTCGGCTAAACAAGCATGGTGCATATGACATGCACTTTATCATTTTACTTATCATGCTCCTAGACATTTGAGTGAAATTGTTGAATTTGGACATTACTGTAATTCTTTGGTTATAGTCGAAAACGTCTTTTGTGAGGTCACAGTGACCTTTGACCACACCAATTCTAATCGCTTCCTCCTTGAGTCTAGGTCGTCGCTTGTGCCATAATTGAAGGAATACGCTCAAGACATTCCTGAGATATCACATTCATGAGAATGGAGAAAGTTATTTCTCGAGCATGTTTGATATCCATGATATACAATATCACACTACCAGGCAACAAATTGTAGTTTCACTCTCATTCCCTGTTTAGTATATAATCGCTCTGATAAATATTTATTCATTGCCAGCAACAGAACCATGAAATCAGGTCCTTTTCTTTGGAGCCGACTGCAGGGGGATTTTATTTAACAGAAGGGTTCAACTTAACAGGTGTAACCAAGCTACCAGGAGAAAGAGGGAGATGGTTATCAAGCACAGTCTGAACACACCATCCCTGTCTTCAATGGAGAAGTATAATCTGATACAAGAGACAACACCTATGTGATGTGTGAAAACTTTGACAACAAACTACAAATATATACAAATATATTACCAGGAACAAACATCAAGTGCACAGTGCGCATCAGTTTCTGTCCCTCTGCCTTCAGTCTTCGGACCGCCTGGATGTACCTGCAGAAAAAAGAAAACGCCACAGAGTTATGACACAAATAAGAAATGGAGTTTGGACTGACAGTATGCGGGTTGAGGGAGTGGGTGTTATAACAGGTGTTTCTCACTGAACATAATTAAATGAAGATCAAAACAATACTAAAGTACAAATCCTGTTATACCCACTGTATAGTTACACATTTCATGTCCTGTGATCCCCGGGCAAAAATGTTGCCCTCTGCATCTTTGAAAGCACTGAAAGCATCGTATTTCCAATGTTCCTGGAGAAGAGATCGATATCAAATCCATTTTTTTCACGTCTATTACATATAACAACAGGATTGTAATATCATGAACAGAGACAGACGCCATACCTGGAAAACAGGTACGACATCTGTGTGGGAGTTCAGTAAAATGGATTTCAAGGTTGGGTTCGTCCCTTGCCAAGAGATGATCGTCACAACTCTGCCTGGACAAACCTACAGGGAGAGAGAATGACAGATACCGGTTTCCTTTCATAGGAAGTATCACCTATGTTTTATTTCAACCTTGTACACAAATGTGAGCTAGGTGAATTATATTATCATATTATACACCGACACACACCTCAATCTTTCTCATAGGAAGCTCAAGCTCCTCTGCTATTCTGTCCAGGAAACGAAGAGCAGCATCTATAAATGAATAAACAGATAGAAGAACAATCTGTTTAAATATTAATAGTTGTGTAAAACCTCTCAGAACAGTAGACAGTCATAATGCCTCCTGCTGCTATCTGTGGCAGTGGTGTTGGACTTTGGTACGGTTAACCAAAAGCTTTCTTTTATTACATAACCACTTTCAGATTAGTGTGTGGAGGCAACCAGGTGAGAAACTCTCCTGAACCCTCACTACTCGGGGATACAACATTGTACCAGGTCAGGATATTGTTCCTCCACATGGTCCCAAAAATTAAACTGAACCAACACAAATGGTGGAGAGATATATAATGAAGAGTGAGGCCAGACCTCCAGCAGACAAAACAATCACAGCTGCCACTTTGTGCAATGCCACTCTTTTGTTCAGGGCTACAGTTTGTTTGTTTTGTTTGTGAAGTGAGAGCCTTGCTCGGCAACTCAGCTTTCTTTTCAAGACTAGCTTCATACATATCTGCAAGTATTTAAAAGGTCCCATAATACAAAAACTGAGATTTTATTTTGTGATAAAAAGGTCTAAGGGCTATATAAATACATTTGAAGTATTGAAACACTAATGTTATGGGTAAAAACAAAAAGCCCATATTCAGAAACAGTACACTTAAACGAGTTGTCGGGATTTCCAGCTGCAGTGTCTGTAAATAATCAGCTGACAGGAAATAGACATAGATAAAGTGGGGTTTCAGAGTATATTTAGACAGTATGAGAAGAAAAATGTAAAGCATGTACAGATGTTCTAGTTGAAATTCCCCAAAAAGTAGGAACCTGGAAAAGTATCTTAATATGTCCCCTTTAGACCACAAAACCAGGTCGGCCACAAAACACTTTAATAATTTCAACTGGTGCAATATAAATACATTTTTTAAATACTTTTTATTTTGTCTGTGTATATATATATATATATATATATATATATATATATATATATATAAAAATACTGCTATTGTGGTTTCTTTACTGTTTGTATTTCTGCTTTAATGTTTATTTATATTACTTTTTATTTTACTATGTGTCTCTTGTGTGCACTTTACCTGTCTGCTGCTGTAATCCTGCACTTTCCCCACTGCAGGACTAATAAACATCTTATCTCATCTTCAACAGCTAACAGACTCAGATAAGAATTGGACTGAAAGCATAGAAGATTAAATAAGTGATAAAGGTTTATTTTAAACATGTTTACAAAATAACTATGGGTGTGTAAAGTGATATGATCTGAGAATGATTCTAATTGAAGTAAAACGTAGAAGAAGAAAAAAGTATAAACAGCTGTTCTGACAATGATCCCACGTGACACCCATAAAGAGACACGTCCAACAAGCACAGTTTAACATCGGAGTCTTGTGATGAAGACGTCTCACCATAATCCGGGTCCGGGTGGACCGTCTTGACACGGAGGTAATCTCTGAACAGGCTCACCGAGAGATCCTCTCCCCCAGGAGAGCTGAGTCCGCCTCCGACACCTGGGCCATCCTTGTCAGGCAGCATGGTGCGATTTATTTACTCGTTCTGAGGACACATGACGACATATTACAAAACACACAAGAACCAATGTGCGAGAACTAACTATCTGTCAGAGTTAGCTCAAACCAGCTGACGCTAGCTCCGGTTGTAGCTGCGGTCTCACTTCCCGGGCCAGCAGCGCGTGACCCTTAGCTGTGGTTACCTGATGAAGCTGAGGGGTTCGCTTTTAAGCTAGCTAGCCGCTTAACTTATTAGCCTCTCTTTAGCTAGTTGTAGCAGATGCTACGCATGCACCTCAACCGTTATGTTCGCTAACTGGCCAAACATTCTGGTAGTAAACATGGATTTCAGGACAGCAAATAACGTAGATACATTAAATCTGTGTCGCTAAAGTTATCACAATACTCACTCTGTGCAGTTCACTTGCCAACGATGCGGAGTGGACTGAGCCCGTTTCTGCCCTTCAAAATAAAAGACCTGTCGCCGGAATGAAACACTTGCAGTTTATAAATGTTTTAAACTGTATTCAGGGGTGAATATAAAATATGTATTAATATATTACAAAGACATGTATTATTTAAGTACAATGTGTGGAGGTATTAACACAATATATATACACACTATATATATATATATATATTTTTTTTAAAGCCAATTGGACTGAAAGCATAGAAGATTATATAAGTGATAAAGGTTTATTTTAAACATGTTTACAAAATAACTATGGGTGTGTAAAGTGATATGATCTGAGAATGATTCTAATTGAAGTAAAACGTAGAAGGAAAAAAAAGTATAAACAGCTGTTCTGACAATGATCCCACCTGAATGATTGAAAAATGATAAATGATTGAAAAATCATGTAATTATGAAATTACTTATGAGGAAAAGCAGTAAATTCTCAACTTTATGAAGCTAGAAACATTCAATCTCTTGGCATGACAAATTGACTAATTAACAAAAAAATAATTTCAGTTTAGTAGCAAGTGCAATATGTACTGATGAAAAGTGAGGTAGAAGTATGATAAAAAAGAAGATGCTCAAGTGTAGTACAAATACTTGTACATAAGTACAGTACTTGAGTAAATACACTTACATACTTCCCCCACTGGACCTGACTAAACAAACTAAAAAGGGTCATCATTGAAAATAAAAAGATTTAATTTAATCATATAATATTATGGTATTTAAAAGGATACTTTTAAAGGCAATATTCATGAAGCCATAAAAGCTAGTTATATTCAAGAATCTGATGCATAATGGTAAAATCCTGTGTTTTACAGTTTGATATTTTGCATGGCCAGCTCAAGTGCAAGTAACCGAACATATCAAACATGCAACATGCAAAGGTAATTGGTCAGACGATTGTCAACACACACATGGGCCAAGCTGCTAGTTCACTTCGAACAGCAGGTGATGTGTATTGTGTCAATGTGTCCCTTAGCATACCCCAAAGGTAAATCTGCTGAATCATTCTCAAAAAGAGGGCCAGCTAATTGCTGAAGGACTCCAAGAGCAGCAAGTAAATGAACAGAGTAGCTACGTAGATGTAAGTACAGGGACATGCAGTACATAGAAAAAAGTATGTGAATGATGACCAGCAGCCATTCACTGCTAGAACAGCCTCTACTCTCCTCCCATTCCTTAATTTTGCACTCATCAATCTACACCTAAATACCCCATACTGACTAGGGGAAAACAGGAAATTACTATAAAGAAAAAGTCTGAAATATAGCTTTAACACTAGTATTCAGACTCTTAACTCAATACTAGTTAAAGCACCTTTGGCCGTGTAGATTCTCGCTTTCGTCTGGTGATCCCAAGATTTTCTACAGTGGAGCCAACATCACGCTCAAGATATCAAGGCAGAATGTTTCTTTGAGTGTATTTGTGTATATGTGGATTTGATTAAATTATGAAGGTGAAATAGTTTCCATGGAGACAAACTACTGGAAAATAAAGAGGCCGATCCACTTGTATTGTTGGATATTTAAAATAATGAAAATGCTGCATTTTGGTCAGGATGCACTTTAAATACTCTGCCTAAAGTATCCATACTTTTATTTCTGTGGCCAAGACACTATGGGTATGGGTATCATATTTTATCTTTAACATTGTTAGTGTTACGGTTTTCAGGACATATTCTACATTTCCAGGAATTGTCTATTGAGGTCTATTTCCCCTCACATTAAGAGGTAATTCACTCCAAAATGATTCAGTTTATTTTACAGCGTTTCCCTTACCATTTCTCTATCATGTAACCATAAAATGAATGTATTTCTTACTGCAGGTGTGGAACATGGAGCGGCCTTGCTGTTTACCAACATGACGCTACGCCTCCTGCTGGTCATCTGCCTCAACAGCACGTTCTCAAATGTGGGCAGTGTGTTTGTTTGAAATGCCAATACTTATTTAGTTTCTATATTTTTCCCTGCTTTGTGCACTACTTCTACTTCTTTCTAAATGTTTTGTCATACACTGTGTAAAAGGAGTAAAATATACAGTTGCCAAACTTTAGAAAACACATTTACGACATCTGGACTGTTTTCTGCGTGTGGTGGGTTTTTCTCACTTCAATGCAAGGAGGAGGGGGGGACCAAATAAAACCCACCAAACTTTCCCAAAAAGTAAACAAAAGTAAGCAGTGTAATAACATTTGAATTATATAATTACATCAAAATAACCTTGAATTCCAAAGAGATGGCATTTTTATCAAATGACACGTGAAAAACACAGTTTCTGTTTTTATTTTATATGCACGCCTTATTTTAAGTTGTTTTTTGCATGATTGTCCAAACTTATTGCAAATATATTACATATAACTTTATCATCAATATATAAATAAACGTGAGCTATTTTTTTTTTTTAAATCGGTTCTATTTTTATTGTTACAGTATCACTTGTTTCTTTTTGTCTCGCATATGTTTTCTTGGTAAGCTGGAATGGTTTCCAGATCTTAATATACAAATATTTGTCAAATGTGAAGCTAATAGAAGCTATTCAAACACAGGCACCTGCTACATTTGCATATTGACAGCAACCTACATGTCACCTACAAAAATGGTAACGATGAAGCAAACACTTTCCATGTTTTTATACATGCAAAGAGAGACATGAAACAAAACTCACCACTATACAAATCTGAAGCTATTTTAACACAAGCTGAGATGAACTAGTATTTATGGGTGACACAGAAATAATACTTTCATAATGAAACATATGAACTACTGAGTTGTTAGATGGTTTTACAGGCAATTTCCATGTATCAAAACCTACTCCCATGCCTATGTTCTTTTTTCAAGTGATGATAAAATGAGAACATAGCTCTTAGAACCATTTAGCAAAATTGTCACCACACTAAATCATTGATTGGGAGACTTGTGTTCCTCTGACAGTTTCCTCTTCTTTCTTTTGTTTCCATCTTTTTACATTACATTACATTACATTACATTACATTACATTTCATTTAGCTGACGCTTTTATCCAAAGCGACTTACATGATATACAGTGTACAGTAGACCGTAGACACAGCAACGGTGAGCAATGAGGGTTAAGTGTCTTGCTCAAGGACACAACGACACGGACTGCCGGAGCCGGGGATCGAACCACCGACCTTCTGATTGAAAGACCGACTTGCTAACCACTGAGCCACAGTCGCCCCCAGTCCAGCGAAGCCTCCCCTTTTTACCTCTTCCTCGACCACACATCTCACTTCAGTTTGCTGAGGAAGTCGATCAACCCTTGGTGAAATTCTCTGGGTTTGTCCATGTAGCAGGCATGGCGAGCTCCTTCTAGCTTAAGCACAAAGTGATGTGGAAGCTGGATGAGGTTCTTGTGGGACTGGGCACCCAGATTTGTGTCCAAGGCGCCAAACACAATGAGAGTGGGAATCTAAAAAGAGCAAACATACTTGTGGGTGGGGAATCTATGTACTTGGTACATGTTTACCTATTGCATAAAACATGTGCTTATCTTGCTCATCTTATGTTAGATATCGTTGTTAGTTTGACAAAACCAGCAATTTGAAAATGTTACTTTGGACTTTTTTGGAAATTGTGAGAGACATTGTTCTGCCATTTATTAGATCAAACAATGATTCAAGAAAATAAATGGCAGACTGATCTACTTTGAAAATAATTGTTAGCTGCAGCCCTGAAATGATTGATATAGAAACCCTTTATGGGCCTGCATTGGCCACGCACTGATTGGCAACATGTAGTGCCATGCACGCACGCTAGGTAGTATTAGCAAAAATAAATAAAAAAAACTTCCTTTTATAAATGCCCATTAATGCAGAGCATTGTACTTAATGGGTGTTTCAAGAGACATGCTACAGAAAGCTCTCTTGTGGGTTAATCTGGTCATGCATCAGTGTAATGTATTCCCCATTAAAAGGCACAGTTCACCCAAAATAGAAATTGTATTCCTAATGTCATGAGCATCACCAGCAAAGTTTTTCTACTCGCATAAAACAGAACTAATTATTCCATTATGTCTGTTGTTTCTGAATGAATATATTAATACACACAATCTTTATCTCTTTACAATCCCTCACCTGAATATTTTGGTACTGCTGTGCGGTGTAACTTCGCGTACCGACTGGCGCTATGGGAATGAAGCCCTGTAGCTGAGCGCTGTTCTTCATGAGGAAGGGGATGGAGTAATGTCCGCTCATGGAGGGGCTCAGAAGCACAGCTGCCCTGACACCCAAAGACTCCATGAATCTTGAAAGGAGGTCCACGCGATTCTGATCAGTCTTCAAAGCCTCAGAGTCGGGAGATTTTCCATAACCTCCGAGAAGAAGAACAAATGTGAAACATGTGTGAAATCAGATCAACATCCATTAACACTAGCGTGCTTTTCAATGTGTACTCACTGCAACTTAAAAAAAAAAAAAAAAGTTCTTGTTACAGACTTTGTTAAAGGAACACATGTGCTGTGTTATTCTTGCTGATTAGATCGCTGTTTAGATTTATGTGGGTGTAGCCATACTGGGAATCGCCTGAGGTCACCCAACCGCATACTAATTTTGCTGCTTAGAATCTCAAACTAAATTTAAGCCTTGTACTGCAACAGAGTGCCACATGCACCAAGAGCATAGCACACTTAGCAACCTAAAAGTGAAAAGGTCTGCAAACCTGGTGCATACATCTCACACCATGAGAACATCAGTTATATTAGTTTTCATATATTGACAGATATAATAATATAAAATAGAATACATAATTTGAGTCTGTACATTCTGTACAAGGCACACTGGATGCTGTAAGAATCTATGTAAGAAACATTTTCTGATTTTCAACCACAAGAAAACCACAAGCTCATATCAAGCTCACAAAAATCAAGCAAGTTAAACTACACAACTTATATTTATATGAATATAAATAATATTTTCTATACAAAATACCAACAGTGGTGGTCTTCATTACAGAATGAATTAGAATCAGAATATAGTTTATCGCCAAGTACATTTTCAAATACAAGTCATTTGCTTTAGTGTATTGGTGTATGACATAAGCATAGTAAGAGAAAATCTAATTTAAAAAAGCAAGAATAAAAAAATAAAACTCGAGAAACGTAACGATAGAATAAATTACAATAGAAATATTACATTACATTTTATTAAGCTGACGCTTTTATTGCTGACCTGCTAACCACTGAGCCACAGTCGCCTCCAATATGAATATAAAATATTGGAGGCAACTCCAGATAGAAATATGGAATACAAATACTATAGAAGTATTATTAATTTGTCCAACTACTCATCTGTTAAATGTAGTTAATTAGTGTATCAGGCTTTACGTAATACTGTAAACATAATGTGTGGGAATCAGTTTAAAGTTATATCCTCATTTCGGTCACTAAAGTAGTAGTGATAATGTGCAATAAGAATAAGTTCTACCAGGAAGGTCCATCGCTAAGGCCTGATAACCATTGGTTGCCAGTAGTGCCATCGTACCAAGCTCCTCCCAGGTTTTGGATGTGAAGGCCTGGCCATGCAGAAGGACCACTTGCAGCCTGCACAAAGAAATCATTTTAGGATTTCAGGATTTTATCGCAAGCCAGACAATTACCATATTGTCAGATATGCGGATCAGCAGCACTACTGGTGTTTGTATGCACTTCCTAAAAATATGTATTATCTCATCCTCACTGGTTATGATTACAAGGACAAGGCATGGTATGTGCTCAGAAGTTTTAAATAGGTCTCTCCACTTGTCACCTTGGCAATATCTGTCGTCCAGCTCCATCAACAGGTAAAGCTTCTCTGAAGAACAGTGGAGGGTCCCCGGGTAGCTGTCCGGTGCGAATGGACACATTGATGGTTGGAATTGGAGGAGGAGGGGTGGCCATCAGCCCCATTCGTTGAGCTTCTAGGGATGGCTCCATGCTGCCCTGGCGAATGGATGGCAGCAGCAGGTACAGAAGTAACGTGGCCAACAACACCAGGCCCAGAACGACAAGACGATTACGCAAGAAATTCATTTCGTCAAGACAAACGATCTAGGAAAATAGATAGAGAGCAATGGATGAGAGCCCATCATGTGGATCTTGGTCATACAGTAGTTCTAATTGTTTGGCAGTGTACACAGTAACTGCAATCCCCATCCATCGAGACCATTGTGGTTCAACCATTCACCATCTTTAATTTCTAAATTACTTTTCAAAGTTTTAACCACCATTCATATCTAACTCACCAACTGCATTGTAACTATGAGGAACAAGAACACAAGCTGTGCAGTAAACTAAAGTTTCCACATCTGCAGATGCCAACAATTGACTTGATGAGTAAAAATATTGCACAACACGTAGGAATGATGTCCAAAACTATAAACACACACACACCAAAAGAAAATGATTAAACATATTTCAACATGTTTCTAGAGGTGACTGTGCAAAGTGGATTGAAAACAAGACATAATGTGTTGAGGGGAAGCTAACCCTCATGGATGTAGGACGCAATACAGAGCAGGGCAAGTAAGCTGACGAATGTAAGCTCAAATATGCAAATAAGCTAACATTCGCTCAGGAATAAATGTAGCTAACGTTACATCTCTGAACAGTGAGACGCAGTAGGAGACATTAAGAATGCAGCACCAGAGGAGAACCTACCAAGACAGAGGAGATAACCGTGAGACACGTTCACTGACGGGTGGACGAGGCCGAGGCGGTCTGCTTTATCGTCATGTCATCTGCATTGCTGGTTGCCAGTGATGGGAAATGTTGCAGAACGGCTTCGGGTCGATGCTGGTGGTCGGTGGTAGCTAACGTTAGCTCTGGTGACTGAGAGGAGAACTTCTTAGCTTGAAGCTAGGTATACATCATTTTACTGACACGAAACTACCTGTACGTTCAACGTTGCTTGGGTAGAGAATGTCCAATAAATCATCTAGTAAAAGCGGGACAGGTCACATGAGAAAGTCGAGGGATGTATGGGAATTCCGATGAATAGGTCTCTGTCACACTAACGGTTCAAGTCGTCTGTTCCTTGTCGGAGCACATTTCTAGCTGCACATAACAACATTAAGCACTGAACGTAATTTCCTGTTGAGGCTATCAGAAAAGCTTATTATCAACTTGCTTTTGATTTTTGGACAGTACCAAATTCATACCAGAAATATTGAAAAATCAACCGTCACTTGAATGCCACTTTTAGTATCTATCTCTATACCCTGAAACTTACATTAGCAAGGCCATATAAACTGAGAAACACTCCCTCAGGCACCATGACATTAGAGGTTTTCTAATTTCTTTGATATTATTTACTTGCTTGCTCTGTTTTTTTGTTGTAAAAAAATATAACACATTGATCAGTGTAAGTCATAAGTATATTTGACCATGTCCATTTCCAGTTTTTGCACAAAGAGTAATTGTAATGTATTGTTAAATGAATGAAATACCAGTAGACTACAGTCTCCATAAAATAACATAATTCCTCTTTAAATAATTAAATTATTTGATGTAAAAGGTGAATACAAAATGTTTTCAAATACAAAACATTTCCATTTGGTTTTAAGAATAACATCAATGAAGGACAAAATAAGGCTTGCAAGGTAATTTCCTAATTAACACCAAAGCTGCTTCTAAAAGAGAGGTGGAGTGGTACAAAAGGAAATTCTATAATTACGTAAACTATAGATTACAGATTTTTACCTTTGAGGCAGCACCTAATTTCACTTGGAAACAACAATCCATCGCTTTATCACTGATAACAGTTGATAAATACTCAACAAACAAGTTCAAAGTCTCACGTTAATATTTATACAATTCATAGATTTATACAAAAGATTAAAAGCAACTGCTGCTTAAAAATTGAAAAGAACACATTCAAATATCATGGTATGCCTTTGAAAATGGTTGGCAGTATACAGTATGTCCTCTTTTACATCTTACCGTCCAACGTACATGTAAATAATAGTCAAATATTACAAGGGGGTAAATCTGCATTATACATGGGTGTCATCTTCCCTGTCTATATACCATAAACCAGTGTCAGACCTGGTTTTTGCAATCTGATTAATAGGTTTAGGAGTCTTTCCCAACACAAGAAAATAATGTTTAAAAATAAGGACAGATAACCCTTAGATTATTTTTGAAAGTTGACAGCCAAGGAAAGAAAAACAACAATCAGAAGCATTTCTTTTAGACAAAATTCACAGTGGAATAAATCTCTAACATGAAATAAAGGTAGATCCACCTCAACAAAAAAGTAGTTAAAGTGCAGTATTTTAAAATGGTTGCAGCATAATTCAAAGTTCTATCGCAATACTAATAGTACAAATGTTTAAGTTTATGAAAAACATAACTTATTTTAGGTAGCTGAATACTTTTCTGAGCAATGCCATAGAGAATAAATACAGAACCTACTGTATACAAATTAAACTCCAGAAAATATATTTACTTGTCAATAAACTAATTTAAGATGTACCTACAGTAGTTGCAATCAACACATTGTCTCTGGCAAACTACACACTAAACAAATCTAAACTGATAATTGTGTACAGAGCCGGGCAATGCTGGTTTTCTGAGGCTAATATGGATATGAAGCTGAATGTATCAGACAAATTGTTTCAACGTAAACACAAATAAACAGATCCCTTACATATTTAAGAATCGTGTCCATGGCATGAAGTAAAAAAACCCATATATAATTGAAAAATAAACATATTTTTGGAATTTATGTCCAAGAATTTTCTTGATAGTTTTTAGCTGACATATGTCAATACCAGTATATATGAAACCAACTTAAATTTGCCATTAAGAGTTGGAATCAAAATGTGTATCTGTACATCCTGCTAGTATCTGTATGTTTTCATGAAAATTACATTAGCAGGATGCTGAAAGTTAGCCTTTTTAACATAATTACATTGTTTTTCACAGTGATATCCATGTAAATTAGACGACTGTTCGATCCCCGGCTCTGCAAGTCCACATTGAAATGTCTTTGGGGAATATACTGAGTCTGTGAATTCTGTACCATCAGTGTGTGATATTTGATCCTGATGAGCCGTTTGGCACCTTGCATCAGTGTATGTATGTGTGTAAAGCACTTTGAGTGGACAAAGGACTAGAAAGATATTATGTAAATGTAAGTCCATTTATCTTTTCTCTTTGGTCTTTTCAGGTCTGTCCACCCTTTCCTCTATACATACATTTTCCTTTATGAATAAAATAAAAACTGGTATGCTTAAAGAGTTCATATCAGTATAAAGCGCCGGCACCAGCAGAGGCCTGAGATAAACACTGCTGGAAAGACCTCAATAGTCAGAACTTGTAAACAAAGGCAACAATAAAAAAAGAGCACTTTGTAGTTCGTAGCCCAGTTAAGGCACAATCGTTAACTGAAACAGGCAGGTCCAGCCATGTTGTTTCTTTAGGCCAAAGATAACCAAAGATATTTAAGGCTCCATTTCTCATAATTTATCACCTTCTGGCATAATGCACTATTTACATTTCATTCATAAGGCTAACACTTAACAGCTTGATCAATCAACAGATAGAAACAATCATGTTTAAAGAGGGCAGCAATATCCAAATACAGAATACCTAAACGTATGATACAACAACAACAGCTTGTGAATACTGTGCCGCTGGGCATCAAAGGTACCTTTCTTTAACTTTTTTGCTTCAGCCTCATAGTGTATTTTTGTGCCCATTGTAAAAAATAAAACCTTTAAAGTTAACCAGTCTTTTTCATGATGCATCTTATCCTCTGTGGGGAAAAAAGTCCACAATTACACTATAGTCACATACAGTCAATGTGGAACGATGATCTCTTCATCTGAAGGCCAGGGTCAGCATGGAGATGTGATATAAATTAATCTCTGATGACAATGCATCATCATTACTAGTGCACCGTAATTCACCACCTATGTGTTGAAAAGTCTGATTTGTCCTTTTCAGGGCTGGCAGAAGTAGTGAATAGTTTGGGCTTCTCTGTTTCCTCAGTGTAGCAGTGTGAGGAGTACTAGTGGGAGCAACAGGCAAAGAGGCCAGGTCCCTAAGACAGAGTAGGCTCTATTCTGCCCATTTTCTTTCTGAGCACAGGCCTCACCCCTGTACCCACTGTAGCATTGGCACTGGAAGTGTGTGCGGAAAAACGCCAGCTCGGCTTGGCTAGGCGCGCCTGTAACCTTCAGCTGACCACCCTGACTGGTGATGCTGTGCGTTAAGGGACTGAGATGCAGGTACACGTCAATGTCTTCTACTTTGCGCCGACAGCGGCCGTGGGATTTACAGACCACCTGACTGCACTGTTCTGCTGCTGTAGTCACATTGAGGAGGTACCGGCCCAGCTGTCCCTGAAGATACTTATTCAGGATGGAGCAGCTGGCCTGCAGGCACACAAAAGAAAAAGGATGTTAACCCCAAACCAATGAAAGTTAGGCTATTTGGCATCATATGAGCAGAGAGGGTATGCCACTTACATTGCTGCTTGCATAGGAGGTGTCCCCCCAGAAGATTACACCTGCAGCTCCAAGTGCAACACTCTCACCAATGGTGGAGATCAGATCCATCTACAAAACACAAACAGTTCAGTGGTACACCATCCAATGAGGGGGAAGTATAATGTTAACCTGTATTGTATCTAACCTATCTCATGGCAGTGACGTTATAATAGTGTCAAGTGTACCTAATGTTGCTGCTACCCTATACACACTACAAATGTGAGGTTTCCTGGCAACTGCATCCCACCATCCGATGGTAAAATATGTGAATTGAACTTCTAGATAACAAAATGAATGTTAGGCCTCATGTACTTGATGGATTGTTGCTCAAGCCAACTAACCTGAGTCAGGAGGGTCATCTCATTGATGTACGTGGGGCGGGTATAAACAAAAACAGGCCGTGCTAATCCATCCCCAACCGATGCCAGGCGCATCGCCTCCTTCACCCTGTTTCGTACAAAGAGGCGTCCATCATTTGTGGAGGCGAGTACAGACCCCATGTATATAGACGGGAAGAAGGCTGTGCATTCCATCCACAACCAGTTAAGTTGATCATTGCGGTCCATCTCCACAACAGGACAGCGGCCAGTGTAGTTCTTCAGGCCACTCCTGTAGTTGTGGTTGTAACAATCTGGAAACAAGTAGAAGCCCCATAGTTGATTGGGCCTCAAACTCTTGGCAAGTTTCAGAGTCTCCAGCATAAACTTGCGAGCTGAAAGCTCAAATTCTTGCTCTGCAACTTTACCCACTTGTTCCGGGGTCCACTTAGGATTCTTTTTGGCCACCATTTCACGGGATTTACTTCGATAGATATCTTTCATATCCCAATTTCGGATCCACAATGGACGCCACTCCTCCCAATCAATTACAGCCAAACCTTTTGCCTGTGGCTCACGAATATATTTTTGCAAACCTTCAGGCATCTTTTCATAGTGCCGAGTGAGGCTGGCAAGCTGTGGAAGGCCTCCATTCACTGCAGTGCCTTCTTGCTCATAATAGGGATACAATCCAAGGCGCTCCTTATAAAAAATGGTGAGGTTCTGCCTGACAAAGCCCTCATTGGGGGATGCCACAATGTCAAACTGCTCCAAAGATAAAGTCACGCGATGTCGCGGGCCACATTCCTGTGTCGGTGCGTTCCAGGCAAGAAGAACCGGCTTCTGGGAATATAATGGCCATCTTGTCTGCTTTAAATCTGCTGAACACAAGACTGTCCAGGATGTCAACAGAGCTAGAAGCAACCACTGCAGCTGGCCAGCTGTGGTGAAGAGAGAGGGAAATCCAGCCTCCATGGTCACTGCTCACCTTCTCACCTCTTTCTCTTGTGAAGAAAAAACAAGCAGTTTTGTTAAATTCAGTCAAATAAAAATGAATAAAACCCAAACCATTTCAAATATTATATACAAAGATGTGTCATATTACACATGTGAAAATATAATCTGAGTTAGAAGGGTCGACTCCCATATTATGTTAATGTCTTAGATAGTTTTAGGTAGAATAAGAGCGACATGATCTCACAGGCAGGCTGACTTTTAGTAAGCACATCGAACATAGGGGCATACATATTGTTACAGTAAAGTTACAGGTTCAACTGTAATGTCACCTCTTTAAACTTCGTTTGTACACGAACTCAGTTATTTGGTCAAATTGAACGCTAGCTCGAAGTTGACTCAGACGCTACCATGTTGTGATCCAGTCGGACCTGTTCTGATAAAGATGAGAACATGGACTTATTGTCAGATAAATTACTTTTCCACCGACCTGCCATGTGAAAGACAAAAGTCTTTTCAATCCATGTTGAAGATTTACAATTCTGCAAGCTAAGGAGAATACAAATGAAGGAATGAGCGATGATGACGTTGAGCAATAACAGTTTAGTGCATTTAGCTCCTGAGTAGGGGTGTTTTAATTTAGAAAATACATACTTTGTCTTGTTTTGCCGATTTAATGAATATATCATGTTTTATTTTATTTCCAATCAAGTTATTTTACCAGGTAAGCTAAATTTTAAGCCTGTCCCGCATTCATTTGAGCGTAAGATTACAACACCAATGGCGCTCACCCCCTTTCTTAAAGACCAAAGTGGTCTCTTCTTCCAGTCATACTCTGAATTGAATGTAGACGGAAGTTTAGATGATGAGCGCAAATAGGAAACAAATTCCACTTTATATTGTTTTATGGCTGTTGCATTTCGTTCCTATTTGAGCTCTTTCAGTTGCTACAGTGTTAACAGTTCAAATCTAAGCTGAGATGAAATTAATAGGTAGGTTCTTTTGTTTCTTTTTATATAATGGCATTTTGCTAAAGGAAAATCATCAGTGAATATTCTCTTTGCCTCAGCTACTGCACCCCAGGCTACTGATTTTACTTCCCCTTTCTCTTTTTTTCTCTATGAATCTTTGGAGGGTTGTCTTGTCAATATTTCTATCCCTTCCAGCTTTTCTTAAGGACTTCTTTCCTTGCATGACCTCAGCAGCTGCACTCTCCATCTCTGCGAGGGGTGTTTGGCCCCAGGTTGTCTTCCTGGTGTAGTTTCTTGGCATGATGGCTTTTCTACAATGTTTATGACATTAAAAATAAAACATATGTAATGTAATATTACACTAAAATATGTTTAAGACTAAACTTAACTTGTCTCACTTTACCCACAGCTACCATTTTAGAAAAAAAACAACATCTCTTAGCAATTCAGGCTAATCTTCAGCTAGCATCAATTACATGGTTTGATATGTTGGAAGTTCATCAACATCTATGATATAAGTTTTTCTACCTGAATCAATTTGCTTTGACACAACAGTTGATTAAGTTCACAGCAAGAAAATTTACTTTTACATGCAAAAAACACATTTTTGTGAAAAAACATACTTACCACAGCACCAGCACCAACTTCTCCTTCATGGCAAGGGGGGAATGAGAGGGGCTTGAAAACATAATGGTCACATGACCACAAATGTGTTCCCTTGCCTAGATACAGGGGGTGTCCCACATTACCCCGCTCTCCCCAATCAGGTGGAACACACGTTAAAATACAGTTTATTTGTATTTTATGTGACCATAAGAGCGACTAAATTGAACTGTAAATAGTTTGGCTACGTAAAAGACATTTTAGACCCCCAACTAAATCTCCAGGCTACTTGCATCTAATATGCATAATTTCCGTATTAAAATGTGGTAACGGAAGTGCTCTTGAATTTAATCAAATGTATATCTTGCCGCTCACTTTTTCTTATCATATCTTACATTTGAAATGGAACATGAGCACAATATATATATATATACACACACATACACAGACCAATACTCATAAATACGTTTAAAATATGTCATTTCATTATTTCTAAAATCTCTCTTACCATAAATCTTCTCCCCCAAAGAGCAGACACAGTTGTTCATTCTGTTGACATCCACCGCCTAGTGGTATTTAAGTATCCAGCAGGCTCCACCTCTCTTTTCTTCTGTTTGGCAGTGTCAAAGGGCAGCTCATCTAATTGAGGCAGATTCAGCTTGATGCTCAAAATATTTTGTTTACGCTTCACAGCTTTTTTCCCATTACATCAGTAGTCAGTTCAAATTAAACCTTTAAAAGCACCAAAACAATGGATAGCATGGTACGTAGATTTAGAATCTATTATGAAGATTTTGACACTGAAGCAAATTTCTGGGTTGATTGTGTAGAATCTTTTTCACGTCCATGCTTGTGACTGAGCTTAGAGCGTCAACAATTTTATTGTGACAGTGAGACTCATCTAGTGCTGCTGTTAGCTAGTTGTATAGCATTAGTTTCTCACTGTACCACTTTACTATTTGAAAACAAGTTTAGCAGCTGAAAATGGATCAAAGGTGATTTCCAATAAATGCTGTATGTTGAGTTGTTTTGAGCCTTGCCTGTTACCTGAAATAAGTGCTTACATAACATCCATCAAATTATCTATAAAAGTTATTACCACAGGCATGTACAGTATGAGAAGATCAGCAAGAGCTAAAATTGACTTTAAGGGCATGGTGTAGATACCAATCTAGATTATAAGACTCATGCTTCATAAAAAAAACCTTATTGGGGTCATAGTACCTCCGAGTTAATGAATTACTTCGGAAATATATTTTTGCAAGATCTCTCTTTGCACATATAGCAAAGAGAACACATTATGGTGTTTTGCTTTGATCTCATTGTCCCATTATTACCTTTCTCACCAGGTAAATCGGCTTAGCTATTCTTTATTTTCCAGCTGTTGTTTTGTAATAAAAGTAATGTTTCTGTGAATAATTACTTCCATTTCTTGTCATGAATGCACTCAGACTTTTGTCAGCAAAGCCAGAGGATGGGTGGTTTGCTGAGTCAAACCTTTTTTTTACCTCAATACTGCAATTCATCTCATAGCCTTGCATATTATTACAGCTTAGTTAAAGTAAACAAAACAAAGTAATTGTACTGCCATGTCTCCTCCAGACTCAGCTGAAAAAAGATAAGCAAGAGAGGTAATAACCGCACAAAGACTTATGTAGAGTAAAATAATTTCATGGAAGCAATAAAGTGGAGTGGATTTTGGCAAAGCCTCTTTATCCTCTGAGGAGAACAATATCACAGACAGCTTTGTAGGAACCCCTTTCCCATGGAGACTGCATTCCCCTCACTTCTCTCTAACCCAGCCCTGATTAGCAGACACACATACACACACTGCACTTTCCTATGCAGGTGGCTAATTTCATTTTAGGGTCATTATTTCCACTACATGGGTGGACAGGTCCTGTCAGTTCAGTTTAGTAACATTTCCTAAAAATCTGTTTGTTAGCCTGCCAAATAATTGTTACATAAAAACATGTTTGCCATTTCCCACGTCCTTCACCTTAACATTTCAGTTTCACTCGACAGAATATGCAGTGCATCAGGATCCAAGTACCTTTAAAGCCTGTGATTTAGATTCTGTAAATATGTCCCACCAAGCAGGTCTAACTTCACAGACCTAGGCCAGTCATTTTGGGGGGAGAAAGTAAGCATTGAAAAAAACTCTGAAGTGGATCTTGAGTATAATTTTTAGATTATTGTTTAGCCAGTTAAATACCTACCACACATTTCAGTTACAGAATGTAACCCTCACAGGAGTTTAGTTAGACAATGAATATAAAACGTCCATATTTCTTTCCCCTTTGATCTCGACAGCTTGTGAAAACGTAAATGCACCTTAATTTGCCATTCAACTGTATTGATATAAAAAAGGATCATGACACAGTTTAGCATTTGATATTGTAATTAAAAAATAGTTATAATAAATTAAAAGTGAAAGATAGTATGCCAAAGCAGCAAACGAAACAACAGGATCTCTTACTAGACTCACTGCTGCTGTGTACATGTGACCACCACTTGACCATCGTCCGAGGTCATTGAAGCCAGTCCATCCGACGTTATGACATTATTCCACGTGAGCATTTGTGGGCCACTGATTGTCAACTCCCTAGGCTATTACCGATAAGCAGATCCTTTTCATGCATAATGAAGCAAGTCATGAGGGTGTCAAAAAACAAAAAGTGTGCACATACAACTTTCCCGCTCTAGATATGACCGTGACAGAGGGACACATTGGTTACCTTCTCCTCAAACTCCTAGAGTTCAATGAATCATACCAGAAAACAATCTGCAGCAATAAATTCAGGACTCTGTCACATTTCATCCTGTGTCTGCACACACATCCACACTTACATGCACACAAACCATGACCTGTAAACTGAGTCTGACATCTTGGCACCCTTCTAGGTCTCCATTGGTGACCTATTCTGTGACTAACTGCTCAAAAGCCAAAACAGATCACATGCAGAGGCTCAGCACACATTGCATCAGCCAGTCCACATAAGGGCGTCAAATATATCAAGAGATCATGTTATTTTAAAAGGTGGTTCAGGTTTCCAGCTGTAGGGGAAACCACAGGACGGAGTTGACACAGTGGCTACTTTGAGGCACTGCTCAGACATCATCAGGCTTCACAGAGGACAACTGGGAAATCTACATGGATGCAAGGGATCTCCAGCTTTAGAATTCCCTGAAAGGACACAAAGGAGATAATTATTTGGATTTATAGTACAGAGAGCTGCTGTTGGTGAGTAAAACCATAGTTTAGGGATTTTAATTTCCTCACCTGAGGTGTTAGGTTTTTTTGGATCCTCTTCAGCTTGGCTTTTTTACGTCCATTTTTTGTCACAATTGTCTCTTCATAGAACTCATGGGCCAAGTCGCCGTCTTCATCGAAGTACATAGAGCTGCAGCAGAGAGACGAAATGAGTTATCCGTACACATATATGTCTGTGTGTATCCAAACCTTTAAGAGATACTAAAACTTAAGGTTGTTGATAATATTACAAGATATACAACAAATATCACACAAGTATGAGTATGATGACGTGAATATATAACATTATTTTCACATATACTGTATTTGGTTCTACACAAAACGAGTTACTTGATGAAGTAGATCAACTTGTGAGCATAAAGAAACTAAATAAAACATAATAATACCCCTTAGGAATACAATAGGGTCCTTGCTGGACTGACTGTCAGTCGCTCGGACCCTAATAAGATGTTTCGATTGTTTATGCCTTGGCTCCGTCAGTGAATTTTAGACATTACAAAATGTAGTTTACCTAAAGTAGTGTAAGAAATCAAAACATTCAGTCAGCTGTCTTCCTGTGGGTAAAGGGCCTGGTTTTGAAAAGTCAGGAGTATGATAAGCAAACAGCTCAGCACAAAATTGTGTATATGACCAGCAGCTAAGACCATAACATATGAATTATGGCAGCAGAACACCATGCCTGTGTCCACTCCTGTAAAATAAAAGCAAGTGTAATAAAGATTGAGAACACATTTATGTCGAAGAAATGTCACCTGGTCTAACAACTCCTGGTTTATTGTACAATACACCAGAGGATTGGTCTGAATTGTTTTGCAAACAATGTCATTGTATGGCTCTATTTTGCCCAGTGTCAACAACACAGGCTGCATATGTGGGGATGTTTTATGCGCAAACACAGGTATATCTCTAAATCGTCTTTTTAACATTTTTTTTTCTTCTTCAAATGAGCACATCATACACCATTTCGTAAAATATTCTCAAGCCTTGACCAAGAGCATTAGTCACATTGGCTTACTGGGATGACCTTCTTCATACCTACATTACAGTCCAATAGTAAACCTCAGGCTGGGCGGGATATTTACAGCATGTATGCATTACCACAATGGCAGGACTTGATCGATCAATATAGAGCTATTTTCTGTGAAACATTCGGGACGCAGGACCAGGACATCAAACTAAGGAATATCAATATGGGTGTGCTGAGGGCATATTTACCTTTTTCTAGTTAACACAAAGGGGGTTGCACTTGGGAAACTTCGGACTCTCGCCATGGACTGCTCGTTTCCATCTTTGATTGGATCGTCCACACTAACTGAGCCAGAAAAAGGCCAAAATCCTTTGGATTTGGAGCCGCTCCCACCCATCTTCAGCTGCAGCACATTATTTTCTTGGGTCACCCGACTGCCAGTGGTGTTACAGTGTTACTGTACTGGATTAAATGTGACCCTTAGAATATGAAACCTATGAAAAGTAGAACACAAAAGGGGGGCGTTGAGTCATTTTAGACAAGAAAAGCACACACAATTAAAATCGTTTTTTTCCAGCTGATGCTGTGGTCAAGAAATGTGATGCTACTGATAGTACAGTAACTATACTCACATATATACGAAAAAGAAAACAAATAGGCTAAACAATTTTGCAACATTTGTGCACTTGCACTTATACCAGATGTCATTATTATATGGCCAGCAAGTATACATTGCTCATAGTCAAGCCCCAGACTGATGTTAGGTTATAATTCGAGTCATATATGCAATGATATAACTAACCTAGCAGGCCAGTTAACGTTACATTACAGTGCAACATTATATGTTAAGGTAAAGTATTTTAAAGCAACACACGGTCTGCCAACGTCGCAAACCTGACCACTCGCCTGTGTTTTAAGTGAGAACAACAAAGTACTGAATAACGTTAGTAGGCTTTGAGAGATGAGGGCTCGCCACCATTAGCTTAGGTCATCTGGACGGGACGGCTAACTGGGCTAGCTAGCTTTGACCGACAAGACCATTAAGAAACTGGTCCTTCGTGCGTCCGTTAAAGTGTCCTTCATGTCACTTCATGTCCTGGCTGCCATCACCGTCGTTGGCTGAAGACAGTTAACTACTCCGTCACTAGCATTAAAGAGGTCAACATGTTTCTATCTGGTTCACGAAATAACGTTTAACGTTACTGACGCTGCAAAACGTCTGTTAGCTGGTTTAATGACCGGCGTTTACCGCTTCCGCTTAGCCAGTTGAAAACATACCTAACGTGTGGTTTGACGTGTTCGCAGGTATGAAATGTTCTTTGATGGATTTGTCTTGGTGGGTTTGCTAAATCTACACAAGATAAGACACACAGCTACGCTAGCTGTTTATGCTAACTAACGTTACACCTTCTTCTTTTGTGGCTTGTTCTTCGCCGGCTTGTAAAGGGATGGTGGTGAGCTACCGCCACCCGGTGGACCGGAGGGGGATAATATAATAATAATAATAATAATAATAATAATAATAATAATAATAATAATAATAATAATACCATATCAACGCAATACATATCCAAGTCAAAAAGGTCTGAAAAACATTAATCATAAATGGTCACAGTTCAAAATGTATAAAAGAAAAAAATCTGAATTATATAGTAATAGTTGAAGGTTTTGTCAACATTTAAAAGTAAATGGTGTCTATAGCTGAAAGTATGCAGAACATTTAAGCTTTTAAAGTTGAAGACATGTTCTCCATAGGATCTCATTCAAAAGCTTAATAATTCAAAAAGTTTAAAAGTTAGAAACAAGAAAAAACATATCCAGCATTCAAAAAATGTACAGAAGAAATAGAAGAAGTTTATTAAAGATTTAAAGAACGATAGTTTAGTTTAACTAAAACTTAACTTGACATTGAAAGAGAGCAGTACAGCCAAAGGTCACCTCATGCCATGACCACATACTCACCAATCTTAGCTGTTAAAGAGCAAATCTCTGCGTCAGGCTTACAGGTTGAAAAATATGTAATGTCCAAAATAAGGTAAGCCTACCCAAAAGAGTGGAGGCTGTTTCAACAGCACATAAATTCCCTTGGTTTTGAATGAGATTCATGACAGTCGCCATGCTCTGTAGTCCTATATAATTTAAACAATGACATCAAAATACTCCACAATTTATTATTATACGTTTATTATATTGTTATATTGTAAACACATTGTTTCACATTTTAACTTGCCTAAATATATTTCACAGGTTCATTAAAGTGCCAACATTTTAAAAACATCTTCAAATATTATAATAGAAACTAAATATCACATTATAAATGACCACAGGCAAAACTACCCTTGTATTTTTAATACCACTATAAATAATCTAGAAAAAGCAGCATGGTTTTTCAAGAAAGAACTGCATCCAATTAAGACCAATAGTTCACAAAAGTTGCTCTGCTTGCACAAAATTAGCAGGGCCTAAGCCTTTAAGTAGTTCACATTAAATGTAACAGCAGTACCCCTGCTTCATAAAAAAACATTTTTTCAAAACAATGCCATTGCCTGAGCTCTTTCATTCCCTTATATATTGGAAATCAACAAAGTGGGAGAACGTTCTTCATGTTTAAATATGAAGCTCAATTGAATCGCTCTGTCAACCAGGTGTAGTGATCCGTGCCACGGCCTGCTTGATTGTGTCTCTCGCAAGATTGTAGCGCTTCACAATGTGCCGTACATGCTCTTCTTCCTCACGCTTCAGGATTCGCAGAAAGTTGCACAACTCAGGGAAACTGAATGCATCCCACTGTGGAGGAGAGCAACTTCACATTAGAATCTGTTGACTGACTATTTCAGCATATATCATTACCATGTTTATCATATCTCAGAGCCAAATGGATACTTACATTTACTTCCCCTGTTTCATTCTCTTTCAAAACCAGACTCAAGACTTTCTCACTGGGGCCAGCACACAACCGCAGGTGGAGGGGGAAGGCATCGTCAGGCAGTTTACGCATGTACACTTAAAGAAATTAAATTAAATTAAAATTCACTTACACTTAAAACTTGATTCTGTTTTGTTTGAAATCAACTGCAGATTATTGAGAATCTTACCTTGACTTTGTCTCTCAGCGCGTTCAAACAGAGCAAACTTGGCCGGGTTGTCCACCACGGTGAACTTGTTGAGCAATGCCTCGATGACTTCTCGTACACGTGTTTGTGAACTTATATGCAGATGCTTGGCAGTGTCTTTGGGGAGGTAGAAGGATGTCCGCCGCTTCATATGTCTGCCCTGCTGATCTTCCTCCTGTGTGGAGCACAGGCTCTGGGGGGGAGGCAGGGAGATGGGACGGACTAACTGAAAGTGGACCTTGATGAAACCAGTGTAAGACCCATCTTTATTCTGCAAATAAGAAAGATATACTATATTGTTAGAATGAGAGTTAAATGTATTGCAAATTATTACATATTAATCAATTAAAATACACATGAAGTACACATTTGTGCATGAATGAATATTTTGTGGGAAAAAAGGTTATTAGTCACTCACAACCACCATGTAGAGATTGCTGTTGATCTGTGTATTATACTCCTTAACCCTGTGTTGAATCTCACAGACCGTCAACTCCTGTTTACCTAAATCGATCTGTTCGTCCTAAAAAAAAAGAAAAGAACAGTTACAGTGCAGCAAATAGGCCACATGAAGTCAGCAGAAAGCTTGTCCGGACAAGTGAGCATTGAGGATGAAGAGAAGCAACAGAGAACAGATGCATAAGTAAACGTTAAACCAATTCAAGCATTTTGTCTGTGGATACAAAATAAATACATGATTTCATAATTAGGTTTTGTGCCAATAGACTGATTAATTGTGCCATAGCCTCACCGCTGATCTTCTGATCTTGTGAATGAAAGATGTATATGCAGTAAAATCCATCTCCAACACTGAGCTGTTCTCCTGACAGCAAAATGTGTAATTTGCTCTGCTTCCCCAAGTCATCTCCGTGTTTCAGGTGAGTTTAGATTTGTGTCATTACCAAAATCTTAATTTCTGCAGTTAGAAATCAGAATTGTCTTATACTAACAGCTGTTTTTACCTCAGTATTTAGATTTGCTCCTCCCTGACAATAAAACCTCACAAAGATGTCTAAAGAGCCCGCCCACTCCAAGAGGAGTTCTGCTCAAATCATCCTGAGAGCAAAACTTTCACCCACTATTGTTGATGTGTGCATACATATCAACATCCAACTGTAGTTTATTATCATATATGTTTCACTATATCATTAATGCCACTCCTTCATGCTGCATTTTAACATAGTCTGGTTAGTCAGTAATTTAGAGCTTACAAAATCATGATGAATCAAATGTTCCCATTTTATTTCTTATTTATATTGTCTGAGCAAGCTGAAAAACTGTCAACCAATCCTCTAACTATCTGATAACTTGTGCTGGACCAAGATTATTTTGTGTGGTTCTGAAATAAAGGCAGCTGCCTTATTGTGAAGTTGTTAATCCATCCCCTCCTCTCAGCTTTCTCCTAAATTACTTTTTGTATAGATGCATTGACAATGAGGAGGTAATAACAACAGCATCCTTGAGGACACATGGCACACTGATACGCTGCAGTGGACAATCTGGTAGCCTCCATCTGCTTTGTCCTACCCACCTAAAACAATCCAATGAAGACTGCTTTCTTTACAGATGTACAATTGATAAAATATGTGATTATAGCTTTTCCCCTCACCACATTTGTGTCTGTCTCCAGGGTGTCAACAGAGAAATCTTCCTTGTCTGTTAACAAACTTTCATCTGTGCTGCAGTTCAGCTGGATGAATGGTCGGCAGCGGTGGTGACAAGTGTAACTGCAGTCTGAGAGAGAGAGAGAGAGAGAGAGAGAGAGAGAGAGAGAGAGAGAGAGAGAGAGAGATGTTGGGTTCTTAGTTGTGCTTTGGCTAGCAGTCAATGCTTGTTGTGGATTTTCTTCAGTAATCAGTCCCTGTGCTGAAAAGCATCACACTAACCTAGATGCATTATCTGAGGAACTTGCCAAAATGTTTGTTTGTACAAAATAAAAATTGCTCTTTCGATGTTTAATGGGATGTTAATTACAGGCCGCTATCACTCACAACTGTTGTGCTACAGCAGTTCTTTTTTTTTATGAACTGGGACAGAAATACATGAAGTCAAATGATACAGACAAATGAATACACTCCCAGGGACTATCTGTGCAACATGAAGCTTGCCAGAGCTTCCTACAGTTTAAGACAAACTGAGATAACATTTCTCATGAATGGAGAAACAACATAAGCATCCTGCATTCTCATGATACTGGAAAGTGAAGACTGTCACTGCTCTGTGAGCTTTGGACACACACATCTTAGTTATGATGGGGTTACAGAGGCTTTAATTTGAGGGCATATGTAATTTTATACCAGTGTAATTTATCAACCATGAGTAAGCAACTCATATACAGGAACATGAGGATTAAGGCACATCTCTGTGTCTCATGCAATACATAGGTAGTGGCTGGTTGAGTCTCTTTGCTTTGTAGCTCAATGGTTGCAGAAAAACATATGCTCATCATGTACACATCAAACATAAAAGACAAGCCTGCTGTTATTCTATATTTTTCTTATTGCCTATTGATACAATACTTTCTTACCGGCTTTCAGTGCCAAGCCCATTTGTTCCTACTCTAGACTTTAAAATTGTTCCCTTACATATACTTTCATTTTTAAATATGACTTAATTTACCTGGATACTGTAGTTTGTATCAAATGTAACAAACAGGCGAGTTTGTTGGGGACTATTTTCAGCTGTGGATTCATACACATTTGATGCTCTAATCAGTATTTTTCAGTCTACAGTGAATGTGGGCCTGACTCAAAATAAACTACAGTGCACATGCTGATGGGATTAAAGGAACACGTCGCTCAATACAACATTTGGACTGATTGATATGCTTTAAATAATTTTGGAACAGGGGTCTACGGCGCAGAAGAAAAACATTGAATATTACCAATTAAATTCCCATGCGGAAGGTACTCACTGGCACAGCGTAAACTTTGCTTGTAAACACCCCAGATGAATTGTCCACACAGGTCACACCAGGTGAGATGGGTGTGACTGTAGGGCTGGAAGTTATGACCCACTCCAGCATGTCCTATCTGAGGGGCCTCAATTCCGACGCTGTCTCCGAACAGACGGACGACATGGAAGGGGCTCGGCTGAGCGGGGTTGACAGGTGGGGCTGTGCGGGCAGCAGGAGCAGCCAACTCAATGGGATCATTTAAACTTAGGTCCTTCAACTCAATCAGCTCACATTTAGACATCCTGTCCCTGATGGAGACTCTGACATGTCAAGTGAACCCCTGCTGTCCATGAGCCAGTATGGGTGTACACCCGGCAATGAGAGGAGACCGCATTAGTATGTCCACCGTTGCATACGAGGATGTGGTGAATTTGGTGCTCTGGTTAAATATAGAGGTCGGTCCAGATTGGTGTGATGTGAAGAGGAATGGGTCCTTCTGAGCTGCAAGACAGTTTAAAATCATTCAGCAGTACAATACAATTAATACATGCATGGGTCAGGTTAACATAAAATAACCACCAGCATGTTTAAATCAGTTAAAGTAGAACATTATTATTGTTAAGACCAACACATTTGGCTTGTGGCCTTCATCCAAATCATCATGTCATCAGGATGACACTGATGACGACCATAAGCCAAAACACGTTGAGTTTATTATAAAGTTGTTCTATATACTACAAGTGTCGCTCGAGTTGTGCCAGAAACCCCCACTTTGCTTCTATGTTTGAATCAGTTTAAATTCAAGCAATAACGCTAATAAAATCCCTGTCTACGTTGTTTTGGTGTATGGGCTTGACAAATGGAAAAACAAGAGATTAACCTCTGTTATTGGATGCCAGGATTCATATGATTATAATAAAATATGGGACAAGATGACTACTATAATCCTGTGCAATCCTGTGACAACTCATACTGTTTTTCTGTGTGACACAAAAACCAAACTATAATAGTGTGCCAGCATTATTTCATTCATTAAAGTCTGAAAGTACAGATATTATTTTAAAAATGAATGGCAACACAATGGAAGTACAAAGTAAACAGTTCAACTTTACATCATATTATGTATGCATGCATCAATGCTATATGCTGTATGTGGCACGCAGCGAAGGCATTTGCATGTACTATTTAAGTTACTTGCACTTCACTTGAGTATTCATATGTTATGCTACTTCATACATCTTCTCCGTTGTGTTCACGAGATAAATATTTCTACATGTCCTTCACAGTTACAGATTTAGATTAGATACTGAAAACATAAAAACATATTGATAAAGTATATGAAGCATTGTTGTACATTAAACTTACAGCAGTGTATGTAATTACCTTCACCCACAACATTAACAATACTGTTTATACGTTAATGAATCAGTGATGATGAATCACAATAATTAATAAAACATATAATAATATAACACTGACAGGGATCATTATGCTGCACAATGCTGATACTTGTGTATTTTTACATAAGGAAGTATTTTGAATACTGTACGTTTCATGTAATGGAGTATTTTTACATTGAAATATTGCTACTCAGGAATGCCTCTTCCACTTCTTGTGCAGGGATTGTTACGCAAACACTGACAGTGGTTTAACTACATTCCTCTGTGATATCACGCCGAGGAAATGTCCACAGGTGCATCAGAAACTTAGTTTCACGAGTTTCTCTGTGGAGCTGCATTGTGACTTGAATATGAACAACCCGGGGCTCTATCTGCCAAGTGGGTCACCACATGGCGCAATGATCCACACGGGGCAACAATGTAGCCTCTACTGGCTCATCCATGCAGATTCTGCTGGTTTCGTCATGAACTATTTAATGTGAAACTATAAGCACAATAAAGTAGTGCTTCGATCTATAAAGTTTCTGATTATTCGTTTTTAATCTGCATGTGCCATTGGTTGCAGGGTGCAGCCCAGTCTGTAACGGGACAGCCCGGTAAACAGCCCGGTAAACAGCCCGGTTTAATCCTGTCCGAAACGAGACGACACCCTCGGTTGACAGTGACACCCGAATTAATGTTCGGATTTGCTGACAGACAACTCGTTGAAAAAAGGACCTTACCTCGTTTAGAGATTTCAAGAGTGAGAGCAGTTTTTTCGTTCGTATTAACAGCGAGCTGTCCCTCTTCCTTCGCACGCACTTCAGTTTGCGCATGCACATTGTGAGTGCGGGATTACTTTCTAATCCCGCACAGTAGGCTATGTGTATTAAAGCATGAGGGGAGGCACCACAGGAAGAGCCCGCTCTGTTCTCACACTACACATATACTGTATACAGTGATGGAGTGGTCAATAGAAAGGTGTACTAAACATTAATTGTAGTTTTCTGGTAAGAATGTATAATATGACATCTATATATATTTATATTGAGAGTTTTTTCATGGTGAATACTAGTAGTGTTCTTATGATTTTAAGAACATTAATACACCATTAATAAAAACAACTGTTATAACAACATGTATAACTCCTTTAGGGTTTATCAGAATAAGTATAACTGTATTATTATTACCAATGAATAAACCACAGAAAATGTGATTCTCTCTCTGTCTCATATATATCTATATATATATATATAGATATATATTTCTATTTTTTCAGACTGATGTCAATATTTCCGAACCGTTAGTCACTGTAATGTGTTTGATTTTCTAATGAATGACACTATTGATCAATTTGAAACTGAGGGAGGAAGTCCGTTTGGAATGAATAAACTGTTTAATATTTAATTAAAGGGCCATTTGGAAATCCCTCAATAGGGAAAAAGCCTCCAGGCTTAAATATGGGGACAGATGACGAAGAGCCCTTCATATCCCTCTCAAGCCAATATGTTGGAATAGGTAGGCACAACCACTCTCTAATTTTCTTATTTTCTTCACTGAGTATATTCAGTCTTTCAGTCTTAACATACTTTATGATAGAGAGTGAATGTAAAATAAAGCTCCTGTCCCAGCTTTTGTGAGGTAATAGAATTGATGCATGTTATGTTGTGTCCACTGAGTCCCTGAGTCATGTCCAGGACAAATCTCATTATTTGATTTTTCTGAGTGGCTCCTCCATCAGGCTTCCCTGTGTAGACGTGGAAATTCCAAGCATATGAGGAAGTTGCATCACAGGCAGCCCTTTATGCAAGAAGACCATTCAATTTAAAAAGAAAAGTAGATATCTATATTGCTTTTCTTGCTGGCTGCTGACAGGCTAGTTATCGGGCTTGGCTTCATTTTGGAAGCTGAGGTCGGAGCACAGAAACTTAAGGTCAGAGCATAGAACCCTTAGGTTAGAGCATAGAACCCTGAGATCAGAGCATAGACCCATGAGGTGAGAGCATAGAACCCTGAGGTTAGATCATAGAACCCTGAGGTCAGAGCATAGAACCCTGAGGTCGGAGCATAGAACCTTGAGGTAAGAGCATAAAACCCTGGAGTTACAGAGTATAGAACCCTAAGGTCAGAGCATACCCTGAGATCAGAGCATAGACCCATGAGGTCAGAGCATAGCACCTTGAGATCAGAGAACCCTAAGGTCATAGCATAGAAAATTTAGGTCAGAGCATAGAACCCTGGGATCAGAGAACCCGGAGATTAGAGCATTGAATCCCAAGGTCAGAGCATAGAACCTTGAGGAAAGAGCATAGAACCCTGAGGTCAGAGCATAGAACCCTGAGGTCGGAGCACAGAACCTTGAGGTCAGAGCATAAAACCCTGGAGTTACAGAGTATAGAACCCTAAGGTCAGAGCATACCCTGAGATCAGAGCATAGACCCATGAGGTCAGAGCATAGAACCTTGAGATCAGAGACCCCTGAGGTCATAGCATAGAACCCTGAGGTCAGAGCATAGAACCTTTAGGTCAGAGCATAGAACCCTGAGGTTAGATCATAGAACCCTGGGGTCAGAGCATAGAACCCTGAGGTCATAGCATAGAACCTTGAGGTCATAGCATATAACCCTGAGATTAGATCATAGTACCCTGAGGTCAGAGCATATAACCTTGAGGTTATAACCCTGAGGTCAGAGAACCCTGAGATCAGAGCATAGAACCCTGAGGTCATAGCATAGACAGATCCATGAGGTCAGAGCATAGAACCTTGAGATCAGAGAACCCTGAGGTCATAGCATAGAACCTTGTGGTCGGAGCATAGAACCCTGGGATCAGAGAACCCTGACATCAGAGCATAGAACCATGAGGTCAGAGCATAGACCCTTGAGGTCAGAGCATAGAACCCTGAGGTTAGAGCATAGAACCCTGAGGTCAGAGCATAGAACCCTGAGGTCATAGCATAGACAGATCCATGAGGTCAGAGCATAGAACCTTGAGATCAGAGAACCCTGAGGTCATAGAACCTTGAGATCAGAGAACCCTGAGGTCATAGCATAGAACCTTGAGGTCAGAGCATGATGAAAACGGGTCCCACAGACCCGAACACCACACAAGGGTTAATACATCAATAGTAATGATGTACTGACAGTAACCACTCAACTCATTTTTGATACTTTTAGAGCTTTTTGTTGCTAACTTGTGAATTTCTACTTTAGTGAAATTGTGAATGCAACTTACTTGGAATAGAGCATTTTGCTGTGGTGTTGTTACTTTGAGTTTTGGATATATTATTTGAATACTGCATCCACCACTGTCTAAAAGTAAATAAAATAAAAAATGAATACATTACTATGACCCTGAGTCTCATATCAACTGGAGTTCATATAATGGGACTTATTATAGTATACTACTTATCATTTTGATGTTATATTGAATGTCATTATCTGGGCAACACAAGTGCCTGAATAATGAGCAACAGGAACCTACATGGCACACAATGAACCAAACAAATAAGCATGAAGAGACCAAATGCAACTGTATCTGGTGAGCATAATCATGTGTCTATAATATATAATGTGTGTGACAGAGCGAGATGTCCTGAATGAGCATGTTGTTGTTTGTTTGCTTTGTATGCCGGCCGGCCCTGCAGAGTCACAAGCTTATGAGAGAGTAATTGGAGCACAACTGACCAGTGACTGTTGGATGTGAAATGAGTGGTCATGAGGCCAAGACATTACACCAGCACCAGCCGGCTCAAACCAACAACATACACCCAAACTGTGGTAGTCTGCACACTTTTGGGATTTTTAGAGTTAACCATTTAAATGCCATAGTAATGGACACAACCTTCTTTTCAACTATGTGCCTGCAGCTCCAGGCTTGATGAAACCAGAAAAGATAGAAAAAAAGGTGTTTTCACTAAATGCATATATGGGAAATCTTTCCCGGAAGAATCCACGTCAGCGAGGCGCGGGGGAGTCAAGGTTACCTGAGTTCACCATCTTAACCACATTAGACTTTCGGAAATTACATTTCACAATAAAAGCGGAATAACGGTTTGTATTCAAATAAATGTAGACTCAGTTCTACAAATCGTCTTATTCTACAATAAAACATCTGAATAATCTTTGCTGGGCTGTGTGAGGGATTGTAAAATCACTATCCAGATGTAAAGGTGTATTTTCCACATTTTTAATCTGAAAGTACCACATCAATGTTGTCCCTGAACACCAAACTCTCATGATGTATTTCTTGTTAAGTAGTAGTAAAAATGGCTGTATGAAGTTGAAAGGTCCTACAAACCCGCACCCGGTGTTTTAACTTATTCTGGGGCTGTTCTGCTCAGGTCTTTGTTGAGTGACGGTGGATCGGCAAGAAAACGCTTTATTCTGAAAACAGCTAACCGGATGTTTTATTATTTTCTGTCCAGCATAGTTACGTTTACATTAGACTTCCTTGAAGTTATGTGAATCTTCACGTTACTGCAATGTGACAGTTATCTGTATATGTAGGATTCTGCTATTAAAGTCCTGTCTTCTTGAAAAGCAACAATATTTGCGCACGAGGTGGTCACGGAAACTTTTCATTAATTACCACTTCCGCTTCTGTTTAGCTAAAACCAAAGTTCATTTTAGGCGACAACCTGTGTTGTTGGTCGATTGCTGTTGACCTGCCCACGTCCACATATATTGTGTTTAATATGGTCTACAACACAGAGACCGGGTCTGAGCTTCGGGTCTACGGTTGGACTAGAACCGCTTCCGCAGTTCTGTCCCACTGTCTCTGCATCGTCTTCACGGTGTTCATCGCAGTTCTGTCCCGACCGGGTACAAGTGAGTGCTCTTAGTATGCAAACATCTGGTAGTTTGTTACTTGTTGGAATGCCATTTGTCAATTTGATTTAAAAAACAAATCTTTATCGTCTTTCTATATTTATCTTGTTAATTGTAAATGTGTATATATATATATATATATATATATATATATATATATATATATATATATATATATATATATATATATATATATATATATATATATATATATATATATATGTACGAGAGCTACGTGTAACCGGAGTCAAATTCCATGTGAGTGTAAACACACATGGCCAATAAAGCTGATTCTAATTCTGATTATCTGTTTGTTTCATTTCAGGTTGGTTTTCATGGCATCCTTTCTTCATGACACTAGCAGTAAGTTCAAAGCTTTTATCATAAATATTTCTCATACGTTGTTAATCTGAATCAAGTCAATTTGAATATGTAAATTGTGATGCACATTTTATAGTCACATAGTGACAATAATGGTGAGTAGCAGCCCTATTTATGTATTTATTCATTCCTTTTCCCAATAGTTCTCCTTCTTCATGACAGAAGCCATCCTTCTTTTCTCCCCCAATGGCTCCCTGTTAAAAAGGTTCCCACACAAGACAAAAGGTCGCGTTCACTGGATCCTGCAGGGCCTGTGTGTGTCCTGTGCAGTCCTGGGGTTGGCAGCCATCTACTACAACAAACACCTGAACGGTAAACCCCACTTCACCTCGTGGCACGGTGTGCTGGGCCTGCTCACGGTGTGTGTGGTGGGGCTGCAGTCTCTGGCAGCCGTGCCTCTCATCTACCACTCCCTGGCCAAAGGCTGGTCCCTGGCCAAACTCAAGCGCTACCATGCAGCATCTGGACTTGTCACATACCTGCTGGGCAGCGCCAGCCTGCTCCTCGGCCTCTGCTCCGCCTGGTTTACAGGATCAGTTGGGGAATACACCTGGTACCTGTCAGCGCTCTGCTCTGCTCTCAATGCCCTCATCATAATGAACCAAGTCAGCAGTGCATACACGGCAAAGAAACGGCTGCAGTCCTGATTGAAGACACTGCGCTGACACTCAAAACACTCACTAATAATTATGCAAGGTTCGTCACATGGATTTCATTAGTCACATACAATCAGTTTGGTTTGCATGAACGTTATAAGGGATCTGATGACTGCAGCAGCACCAGCTGTGAAGCACCAGTGTCAAATGTGGATAATTCATTCCATTAAGAACACTTGAGGTCATATCTTTGTTTTTTCCCAAGAATTTCTTTCTGTTTACTTTCTCAGTAAAAACGACACACTGATTTAATTTTTGACCAAATACTTGACCAAAATGAATGACATTCCCATTGGCCTCAGCTCTTAGCTAAACTGTTGAACGTGGTAAACATTGTACCAAATCAAAATCAGTATAGCATTCCACAAAGCAGTGAGCTGCTAAAATGTCTGGAAATTCAATTAAATCAATGAAAAACATGCGGTTTATATTCTCTCTTGCAAAGTGTGCAGTGTGAGGAGTTTGATAGCTTTTTGATCATAGTGGGAGATACAATTTGCAGAAAGTACTATTTATTCATGAGTTCAATATTTTAAAATGCTTCCTATCGCCCTGAATTTATTAACTATTGTATCTCAGGTAGCTTATTATCCTGCCTTTTGACTACTTGTTGCATTTCATTACTTATGTATATGTATGTTCATGTTGTAAATTAAAAGCATTTGTAAATGATTCACAATGCAATTGAAGAGTGTTTTATTGTTAAAATAACATTGATAATACAGTCTTATTCTGCTTCGATCTAGGCTGCATATACGAAATTCTTACTGAATCAGCCGTCAATGGGTCAAAGTGAACAAAACGTTAAAAAATGTAATTACAAAAAAGAATGTATTTTCCATTATAAATAAATAAATTTTGGACGTTTACATTGAAATAAGGGAAACTGCCAATACGAAGTTATAAAAAACATTTAAAAAAAACTGAAATATTTCCATGAAACACAAATATGCATGTACTTGACAAGAAACAGGTTTTGTTTTATACATTGATGATTCCCAAGATTCAAATGCAAAATGTTTCCAATGGATCAAAAAGATTGAGAACAAAGACATGGCGTCAATATGCTTTACCTCGCACAGTTCACAAGCAGATTTGATCCTTTTTTACAGTCCGAACTTCACCTTCAAATCTCAAACAAACCATCACAAGTTCCCAAAACATGCTGAAGAAAACGTCTATCATCCTTGATATAAATGAAGCACGCAGAACAACAACAGGGAAAGAGTGAACAGCGGGAGCAAAACGTAACTTCATAGGGAATCTGTTGCCTCAGGTTATCCTGTGTTTCCTGAAGGCCAACAACCACTGCGTCTAGCCTACGTTACGGTCGAAAGAGAAGGGCTTTCCTAAATCTACGTACCTTGAGGTGTCATCACAACAGAGAAACACAAAGCTACCCCCTAAAGCAGCGCAGACCGACACTACTGACAGAAGCTACTTACACTGCACTGCTTTTAAAGTCGCACCTCTGTGGAAGCTACCACACGATGGCACTGTCAGTTCGGTAAGGCCATCACACCACCTGACGGCGTTCTGCAACAGTCAGGTGGTTGAAGTGAAACGTTCACTATCTGCTTTGATGGTTGGTGGCTACATTGACTGAAGGTTTTAGACACTCAGGCTGCACAAATGCAATGTTTCCTACAGCTTAGGTAATATTTGTTCTCAGCAAGGTTCCGAAAATAACCCATAAGAAAATTAGGATCATCAAATCTACATGTAGGGTATAGGCCGTTTGATGGAGGGGACACTTAAGTAAAAACTGCGAAAAAAAGAAAAAAAAATGCATATGAGCAAGCAACATAAACACTTTTGGCTTCCACACTTGCTGCTTTTCATCACAATGCTGAATCTGCCTCACGCCGGTTTTGAGTTTCACACCGACTGTCTAAATGCTCAGTAGTTGTTCCAACAGATTTGTAAAAAGGATGTACTCAAATAAATGCTCAAGACTCAAGACCCCTTTGTGTTATTTAAGGCTAAAAATGAAAGAACACAGTCCGAATCCTTGTCCCAGCCCCTGTGTTATCAAAGGCTAAAAATGAAAGAACACAGTCCGAATCCTTGTCCCAGCCCCTGTGTTATCAAAGGCTAATATGAAAGTACATTCATTTTAGTTTTAAGGGGGGAAAAAAGGTAAATTATAAAATTGATCAATTTGTTTCCCTAGCATCAATAAGAGTCACTGTAATAATGAACCATCTCCCTCCAACAAAAATCTACACACTGCACAGTATTGACTTGCAATATAAACAACGATAATGATGCTATTTACAAAGTATCAACATGTTCAGTTATAGTATTACACATAATATCATCTCAACAGGGGACGCTACAATGTCTATCAAATTGCTAAAAACTAAAATATGCTCTGAAAGCCTAATATTTCTGTTAAAGGTAAGCCTCAAAAGGATTTTCACTAAGTATATTGTCAAGTGGATTTTAACAAATATTAACACCACGTTCTGGAGCCAGCGGGTATTTATTGTACTATGTGGCCTTCCAGTATTTAGTAGAAAACAAATCTGTGCTAAAAGAAAAATGAGTAGATTACTGTTCAGCAGGTGAGTACGGCTAATAAGTGAAACAGTAGGTCAAATTTTGTTTCACAGCAATATGTATAAGACAAACCAACAAGAAGCAGTTATCACAATGTTATATTTGAATTCAGGGGAAATAAAACTAACAGCACTAAAAGGCCTTGCTTTAAAGTATAGCAGTGGAGGCTGTGCTTGAAAGATTCAGCCGGTCCCCGAACGACAGCTGTCTGTTCGACTGCTCTGATGCTCCAGCTGAACAACTCTGGGATATTCAGCATAAGGATTTGTTACTCTTACTTTGTAAAGTCATTAAGGTACAAGTTGATTCTCTCATTTGCAGGTGAGAGTGTGTGTGTGTGTGTAGTTTAATGAGACCATTAGGAATGGGAATGCAGCTAAATTTATGAACAGCCAGGCCAAAACACATTTAACTGAATAGTTGTAGCTTCATCATAATACAAAAGTTGATTGTTTAGTTCCTTAGGACACTTTTTTTCTCTTGTCCCTACTTTTGCTGCATTCTGCATTCTGATGTGCTCACATATTCTGAATATCACAATACATTTGACCATCAATCGTCAGTTTATAGGTTGGAGTAGATATTGTAACAGAATCCTTTTAATTAATTTCGTAACGTTGTAATCATTCCCATCCCTAATTTATGTTTGCCACGATTGATAAAACTGTGTGAGAAACTGCCTCTCTACTGCCCTGTCACCTCTATAACGTCGTCATCAGAACTACTGTCGCCGTTCTCCGTATTCTGATGCATGTCCAGCTGAGTCAGCGCTGCTCCCAACAGGCTGGAAGTGGGATTGTTGAAATGGGTGAGGAAATTGGATGTAGTAGAGCTGGAGTTAGGCGTGGAGAATCCCCCTGACCCGGAGAGGAGAGGGGTAGGGAACATCCTCTGCTCAGAGAGCAGCGACTGACTGTAGTTGAGAGGGAAGCCAGATGAAAGCAGTCCAGCCATGTTGGGATTCATCAAGTACGGAGGCATAGACCCGGACACCAGGGAGGAAGAAGTGGCTGCCGAGGGTGTAGATGCCATAGGGATGGTGTTGGAAGCCGAGGAGAAAACAGTTGACAGAGAGGACGAGGAGGGGGTGGGAAGGTGTCCGTTTCCTGTGGCAGACTGTCTCAGTAGGTCCGAGCCTGCAGAGGGGAACATGGTCTGTAGGTCAGCCAGGGTTTGTCCTGTTGTCTGAAGGAATGACGATCCACCGCTACCCCCCATCAGAAGTGGATGACTCATGTGACCTAGGTTCCCCAGTAGGGAGGAGGAGTTCAGACCCACGGGGGGGTAACTGAGCCCACTGGAGCCCATGGACAGTCCAGTGAAACGTGCTGCAGTAGAAATGCGTTTGCCTCCTATTGGTGCGTTGCCCTGGCTTTCAGTATTCCGCCGCTTGCTGCCACGCATCTCTAGATCCGAGCTCAAGAGGTCATCACTGAGCTGTCTATTGAGATCACCAGTCAGATTGTTTTGTGAACTGCCTTCATTCCCTCCTGCTGTTACAGCCAACATTTCGGAAGGCGATGGCAATTCATTCCCCATGCCGGCGGCGGCATCAATTGTGGATGACGCGTAGCGGCTGAGCTCTCTGAGAATCTCAGAGCTTAAGGGAGAGGAGGGCCGCTGCTCTCCGTTGGGGGAACCCTGCTGTTGATCCACAGGCGATGAACAGCCATTACTGAGTGGATGGATCAGGGAACCCTGGTTGTCTGTGGCGGAGAGAGAAAGGCAATAGTGAAATGTCAGGAGACGTCTATAATGTCTCTGCCTCTGAATAATGTATGTTTGAAAAGGTCAATCCTGCAAATAAACTGGTGAAGCCAAATATGCTCTTGATGTATGAATATTATATAAGGTAACAACCAACAGTAATAGTGTTTCGTCCTCTAAAACATTATGTTTAACATACTTAGGAGATTAAGTATGTCACTTCCATACAGCTGGAGGGTTGTCAGAAACCATAAAATACGGAATAACATCTGTGCAGCAGAGGTTGGGGTATTCTAACTTGTAATAAGGGATCAAATCCCTTAAAATTGATGGTGACTTTCATCAGACCCCTAAACCTCCTAATGCCCACATCTTTTAAACTCCACAGCTCTCGTTTGTAAGACTGGCTTTTTGTAATAGTCTTTAAGTCCAAAGCCAACACTGAGATAAACCTGATGACATCACTATGACTAGGTTTTTATTTCTCAAGAGAAAGCTCCCTGAAGAGCCACAGAAGACAGTATACTGTTTTATGTAAACTGAAATGTATGTGTAAAAGAATATCATCCTCAACGATGTATGAGTTGTTTGGGTGGTTGTAATACAAAACTATATAGCTGGAACCAAGATGAATAAATATGACTTTGTACCCCTTGAAGCAGCAGAGCCCCCGACTGCTGGCCTGCTGATCTTTCCAGATCGAATAGCAAAAATCCTTCCATCGTTTGTCCTAATGTAGGTACCTGTGGTGGAGAATACATCAAGACATGGCCTCGGTATAAACTCAAAATGCCCTGTATGAAGAGAGAAATTACTGCGTGGTTGCAACTACCTTTCGATCCTCTGATAACATGGATGCTCTCTCCTGCACTAATTCGAGCTTGAACATCGGTTGTGCTGTTGGCTCCTGGGATTACAATATCTGTAGACCCAGACAAAATGGCAGATGTTATTGTATGCTCACTACATTTCACAAGAACTAATACATTATTAAATGGTTTATTCAAAATGTAACATTTCAGGGTTGGTGTGGTACATTCAATTATTTAAGCATTTTAAATATTATACTTTACCAGTTGTGGTGACAATTCTCTGCACATAAACTCCAGCTTTCTGCAGGAAGTTGACAGGCAGGCTGCCGGCAGAGCTCGAGCCAGCCATACCCATGCCGGCCTGACGAGGCATCATGGGGATTGGGGTTGACTGGATGGGCCTGACACTTGCCACAGGCTTGTCGTCTGGCCGTGCCATGGGACGCCTGAAAATATGAGGGCTGGACTCATGAGGCGCTCACACACAAACATAACAGTTTTGTTTAATCTGAAGGAAATGCACATTTAATGGGGGCTTAATTTTGGATGTTTTTGTCAGTATGCAAGGCAGTCAGATCTGAGAGGCGATTTCTACTACTCAATATATTTGGTGGAGGAAAGTGTAAATTGTAACGCATTGCATTACAGAATATCAGGAAAATATCGCTGGTTAGTTTGTGGTCACTAAAATCTGCAGTCTAAAACCCACCAGCCGCGTTGGTTGAATGCAGGTATGTTTGTGAGCGCCTGATCACTGGTTGGGTAGTAGGGGGCGTATGATGGACGCGAGTAGGGCACAGAGGCTCGTTTCTCTTCCTCGTAGCTCTTCTTGGCGGCTCTCTTCTCCGCTTTGGTCAGTTTCGACTCCTTCCGATCTACCAGCAGAGACTCGTGAGGAAAAGGTTGCTAAGGAGACAAATGAAAAGAAGGAAATTAAATTACAGATTGGATTATCCACGCAAGAAGCAGTTTGATCTTTTCCACAGACAGACTTCTGCCCATTTCAGTTTTACTAGGTAAGCTGGGGAGATGCAACGGTTACGAGAATTTCTGTGTGGTTTTCATTCTTCTGTTTCTTTTGGTAAGCACTGAGGCATTTAGAAGTTTGTGTTTTTGTACTCTGCAGACCAAGACCACTTAGTGTTAAGTTATCAAATACCTACATTTGACCATCAACCACAAAACCTTTTAGCTGGGTCTAGGCTTATACATTGCTGTTCAAACGTTTGGCTACTCTACGTTTTGGAAATGTCATATTTACAAATAACATCTATTTGTAAATAGATGTTATTTTGTATAAAAGACAAAGATCCCTCTTCAATCTAACCACAGAGTAGACTGCAGAGGGCTCAAAAAACAGCCACCTGAAAGATTTAGAGACTAAATGCAAGCACCATTGTGGTTCAATAATTATCTTGGGTTACTTCTGCTTTTCTGGAGTGGAAAACAAATTCCAAATCGGATGGCATATGGGGTGAAAAACGGTTACAACTGTATTTTCTGTACCTTGGTGATGAGGTGTGGGTAAAGCTGACAAGCTTGATACATCACGATTTCAAATTCATTCTGGGATTCCAGGGAAATTCTTTCAGGTTCCTCTTCTACAAAATGCAGCAGCGAGTCCACTTCCTTACGAGTGAAGTTCAGCACTGGGTTCAGGTCATCAACCACCCGGTCTGTAAACAAACACACAGACACAACATTTTAAAAGGTCCCATATTGTAAAATTGTGAGATTTTGGTGTCTTTTTATATATTAAATTATCATAAAGCAGGTCTCAGTCCAAAAGTATCGAAATACCCGATCCATGCACACACTGTCTGCATTCAGAAAATGTGTGGCACCCATCAAAAGCAATTAGAATAACTACATAGAAATTAAATTGAATAATAACCAGTTAAAGGTTCCTCATATTATTGTTAAGTATATGTTTATAGTGCTTGAATAAGTGCTAAATAACAACTTTAAATTATATATATTCAAGTATTACATGTCAAATTAAGAATTTAAATGAAGTAGCTTTTTAATGTCCATTTTCCCAGATATTGATTGCACTTGAACAAGTAACTAATAATACCCGGAACTCGTCTCGAGCTTATTTACCCTGCTTTATGAGACGGACCCCAATAGTTGTAACTGGATAATAAAAGGGATTGTGCAAATGCAATGTTTAACATAACGATAGTTCACATGTACAAATCTCTTACCAGACATGCCCTGTTTGGAGACTTGTCTGTCATAAATCTTTTTCTCCAAGGTGAAATCACAGACCAGGCGGTAAATGTGGCAGGGTTTCTTCTGGCCGTAGCGGTACACCCTACACACAGCCTGAGCATCATGACATGGGTTCCAGGAGGCATCAAACACGACCACACGGTTGGCCCCAATCAGATTTACCCCCAAGCAGCCCGCTCTGAAAGGAACACAGCAAATTATTGATAATATTTCTACCAGTGAATACATGAAGTGTGAAAAAGCATTAGAACAAAAAGAGCAGAGACACATACCTTGTAGAAAGTAGGAAGACCCATGTTTTTTGGTTTTCTGGGTCATTAAACTGATTTATAAGTCGCTCTCTTTCTGAGCCAGATGTGCTCCCATCCAGTCCTGGAGACAGACAAACATAATCTTTCAACACTGAAGCACCTGAACACCCAGAGAGTGTCATGGTAATATATTTCATTGAATACTTATTGGATATTTTTAATCATGGTAATTTCCATCAAATTCTTATGGGAGAACTTTTTTAATATTCTGCCAAGGTAAAAAGACTCCTACAATATATTAAAACCAATAATTTTTAATCAAGACCTGCAAGAAATTGCAGCTAAATTGATACTAAATAAAACACATCAAACCGGTTCAGAGGTGATGACCACACTTTCTGCAGAGTTGCTGTTTGGTAGAGAAAGAGAGAGAGAGAGCAGGTTGGATGACTCACTGTAATAATTGATATTGCGAACCCAGTTTTGGCTCTGGGTGTCAGAGGCGATGCCTGTCGGCATGGGTCTCTTTGATAAGAAGTCCTCAATCACCGTCAGGGTGGACAAACTTTGACTAGTAGGTAGAGAGCAGAAACAGATAGGGGGTGAGTAAAGTACACCTTGGGATGAAATAAATAAAATGTATTATGAAATAAAAGTACTCAAAGTAGCGAGTTACTATTAACCGGTCAGATGTCACAGTACTGCTGTATACACATGTATGACTACAAACAACTACGAACTGTGTTTAATGAAAAGGTAATTTTTTTGGTAAACTATGAAATTCCTGCTTAGAAGAGTAACCTGGAAGAGAAGCAGAAAACCTCATAAGACGTAGGAAGCTGAAATTATGAATTTCCCAACGTTTGTAAAAACCTCTAAAAGCTCTCCAAGTTTGATCTAATAAGCTGAAATGCCAAGTCAGTCTACCTCTTCTCTGAGCAGCTTAAAGGTGAATTTGTGTTTAACGCAATGCACGTTGGACTTACCTAAAGATCAACATCTTGTCTCTTCTACCTACACTCTCATCAATCAAGTGGAAGAGCAGAATCATCTTGGCAGAGTTCTCCAGAACTCCGGTGTGGTAGTTTGACATTATGCCCTTTGCCTGGAACATATAATGTGGAGGTTAAATTAAAAGGCAGTGCGCGACTCAGAGACCTCAGGCCTCTACGCGGACATGACGACGAAGATTAAATGTTGGTATAGCAGTAATATCAGCACTAAACAAAAGTAGTTTCAACATTCTCAATTTTACGAGATTGAGGTTTGAAGTGAAGATATTGAAGTGGACTCTTTTAGCTTTAAAACTGAGCTGTAGACTGTCATGACATACCCATTCATATGTGATGACTTGATTGGCTCTTTCCTGAGAGTGATTTTGTAGTGGCAGGGGGCTGTTGACTTTGCTTGAGTCGGCCACTTTGGCTTTTAGGCCAACACCCGGCGCAGGACATCGGGGGTTACCAGCTGAAGTGATGTCATCGAGGTCCAGGTCCTGCTCGTTGGCATGATTCTCCTTCTGCAGGGCTTCATAGAGGACATCTGGGTGATTCCAGATCTGAAGGGATCCGGGGAAGAAGAAGGAGGCTTACTTGATCAAAACTGGACCTGATTCATCAAATGCATCACCAGAAAACAGGTTGGTCCGGCCCTTCAGTACCAGAAGGGTCTACCTAACCGCAAGGAAAACAGCCTCACCTTGCAGCATACACAAAAAGCTTTAAGTGGGTTTAGACCGAGCCAGCCACTGTTCCCTGCTTCTCGAAAGCGTTTCATGAACTCGGTATACAGCGCCCTCTGAATGGGAGAGAGACGCACCAAGATCACATGCTCCTCCTTGGAGGGAAGCTGGTCTCTCAGCACATCATGACCTCGCCTGTAACCCAGAAAAGCACCACAGAGAATATCGACAGGTTAGCGTTATACTTTTTTCCCACCATCTATTCTAAATCCAGCACTGACAGAAAGTTTACCTCTGGACAAAACCTTCCAGCAGGCTGTGCAGCACGTGGCTGCGGTAGCGCATCAAGCGGACATCTTGAGGAGTGCTGTCCACACACTGCCCGTTCAGAATGGGCCGCTCAAACATGTTGCTGAATTCCTGACGTGTGCCTAAAAAGTCAGGCCTAACAAAGTCCACCATGCACCAGTATTCAATGAGGTTGTTCTGCAACGGGTAACCGGTCAGGACCACTCTGCGCCGGGAGCGGATGTTCTTCAGAGCCTGTGATGTGCTGGCATGGTAGTTTTTAATTCGATGACCTTCGTCACATATCACCACATCTGGGCCCGGCCGCGCTATGGCCCTTTCAATAACTGAAAAGACAAGAGTCAAAAGAAGATTGAGGGAATTAGTTTGTAAACAGGGTTGATACACATTTTGACCAATGGATTTCCATGACTTTTCACCAAATTTCCATGACCAAACTATTTGTGAAATCTCAGTGTATAGATGAAAAAGTGAGAAAATGTAGTATTTAAAACAACAATGAGAACTCCAAAGCACACAGTATACCTCAAATGACACAAATGAATGAGACAATAGTTTGATTAAAAGAATAAACATTTATATGCCTGCTTATATTTTGAGCGTCTTTCTTTTGAAAGCATATTAATTATTTCAAACTCAGCGTAAATTAGGGGGCGACTGTGGCTCAGTGGTTAGCAAGTCGGTCTTTCAATCAGAAGGTCGGTGGTTCGATCCCCGGCTCCGGCAGTCCGTGTCGTTGTGTCCTTGAGCAAGACACTTAACCCTCATTGCTCACCGTTGCTGTGTCTACGGTCTACTGTATATCATGTAAGTCGCTTTGGATAAAAGCGTCAGCTAAATGAAATGTAATGTAATGTAATGTAAATGAACGACATGAACATATGAATATAACACATTTCCATGACTTTTCCAAAACATTTGGAATTTTATTTTCGTTGAAGGACTTTTCCAGGCCTGGAAATACCAAATTCCATGAGTTTTCCAGGTTTTCCATGATACTATGAACCCTGTGTAAATATAAATTACACTGTAAATTAGTTTGTATCTGTGTGCCATTTCAATTTTCAAATGGCACACAGACAACTTCACAAAATGAGTTAGGCCAATTTAAACGCATTTTTAAAACCACCGTCCTTAAAAGAAATTACTTTTGCTGACCTTTCATGAGTTCCTGCTGTCTATCTTCTTCATCCAGATCAATGATGATTGGTCCTGCTGGCTTCTTTGATTTTCTCTTCTTGCCCATTACAAAGCTCTTTTTCATGGACAGCAAACGGTAAATCTCATAACCCATCAGCAACACCCCTCCATCTCTGGACCACTCCTCCACAACTTTGGCCCTGGCCACCGTCGTTCTGCAGGTCACACAGGACGACTATTAACAGCTCGAAGGTTTGACAATCAATGCTTAATCTTGCACACAACATGGCATTTTACGTACTTGTGCTCATCGTTTAGAATATGAACTTTGAATGTGCGGCCTGTGACGAAAGCAGGATCAGTGTCAGGGGAAACAGCTTCTTGTGGTGGGAGCCAGAGGTTAAACTCTGTCAGCCAGTTCTGAAGTGTGTTCACCTTTTATGACGGGAGAAAATATTTCAGAGGTTAATTTAATCAAAATAAGATAGTGACTTCAGAGAACATGAATGTTTAGTCTACATATTTATTTTAGCACTGTACACACTTGTATTACTCACAGGAACAATGACCAGCACAGTGTGGGCCTCAGTATTCCTCAGTAAGATGTCAGTGAAGGAAATGACCTGCAGCGTCTTGCCCAACCCCATGCTGTGAGCAAGAATGCAGCCAAAGCCACTGCTGCTCTTATACCGCTCCAGGGACTCAATGAGGTTATCATAGAGAAACCGGATTCCACCAATCTTATGAACGAGGAGACAAATGTTTGAGATTAAACAAGTTGGACTGTGGGTTTTTGCTACAGTAGAAGGACGTTTTGAGAGAGAGGACAATATGTTGGGCTTACCTGGTGAGGTTTGACAGCCTTGGCTAGCTGTGGAGCAAGGTAAATGTCTTTCTCCTCTGCAGGGTGACTGATGTTAACCAGTACTTGGCCCTGGGCATCAGGCAGATTCATTGCATCGTTGATATGTGCCCCGCTGCTCTCCTCTGATGCGCCGGTGCCATCAGCATCCTCGTCGGTCGACTCACTGCTGATCTGCAGGGCGTCCTCATCCCCAGAACTAAGCTCAATTATATCTACGCCAAAGGAGAAGTGAAAACAGTGTGAAATAATTTGGAGCAAAAAGTATCCTCGTTTCACAATAATATTATATAGCTTTGGATAAAAGCGTCAGCTAAATGAAATGTAATGTAATGTAATATAGCTTACCATCTCTAATAATATCAAGTGCAGGCAGCTTGGGGTCCACTGGTTCATCTTCATCACCACTGCTGTCCAGACAGATCACATCCTGCTGGCTCAGGAGAGCAGGGACCAAGTGAGACACTTCCCCTAAAATTGAAGCAGTGTCGACTATTGGAGAGATGGGAAGGTGTTAGGATATAAAGTATCCAAAAGAAATGTCAAACTTGACTGAAAGCGGGACAGTCACCTAGCTGAGAGTCTGGGACAGTTGAGGCTGCTGTAGGGAAGTCCTTCCTCTGCTGCTCCAACCGCTTCCTCCGGTCCATCTCCTCCTGTTGAGCCGCCTTGGTCCCAGCCTCCAGCTGATTCTCTTTCAGCAGCTTTCTGTAAGCATAACATAAAAGTTCAGTTTTACATACCAAACTTTAGAAATAGGCTGTACTTAAGGGAAAATATCAAACAGATAAATGTACCTGATATTCTTCCTCATGTGTATAGGCTTAGATGGCTTGGAGCCTTTTGAAGACTTAGAAGATTTGGTTAATTTCGAGGCTTTATGTTTCTTTGTTTTGCTGGAAGATGGCTTGCTCTGGCTTGACTTTTCTGGGCTGGGTGGAGGCTGAGAACGAGAAGAAGGTCTGGAGGGAGCCCTGGAGGATGGGCGGGATGCAGGCTGAGACGGAGACTCCGGGGATGGCTCTCCAGAGGTAGTTGATGTGGAGTCCCTGCCATCCTGAGCAGTTTCAGTCCTGCTCTCTGCACTCCCAGGTCGTTCTTGAGAGAAAAAATATACAATATTTCAGTTGATGTCTTCAAAGACTAGTTAACGGGAACCGATTCCTTATTATCTTTGAATGCATTTAAATAATAAGAGGCACAAGAGAAGTTAATTTGTCACTCACCAACACCATCATCATCTTCGTCATCTCCGTCATTTTCATCCTCATCTTCATCCATGTCCTCATTGTCCTCATTGTTCTCGTCGTCCTCCTCCTCCTCATTTTCCAAATCCTCTTCTTCACTGTTAAGGCTGGGCTCCAGGTCACTTTCTGAAATTGCCTCTTCAGACATGGTGTCTTACAAGGCTCTCAAAGTATTACCTACACACCTTCATCAGGAGCCCTACAATAATAAAAAACATCACATCTTAACATTTTAAAACTAAACCTATTTATTGGACAGTGAGATTTTACAACCATCTATGTCTTGTATTTTTACCTGATGAAATAATTTCACTGTTAATAAATTCAATTTGAATGAAAATGGCCAATGACTAAATTTCTGTCCATCTTCTAATACACAGTATTCTTTAACCACTACCATAATGTTTGATTTATAAACACACTTAGAATCTGAAATTAAACGACTGTGACCTGAGAAACCTCTTGGATTCTTAAACATGTCACATACATAATCTGACTGGGGACAGAGAGGTTCATTTTTACACCAGGAGCAAAACTATTGAAGTAATTTCTATAATGAACAGGTACACACTATTGATGTTAAAAAAGAGTGATATGACTGAATTATTTGGCCCTTATTAAAGTAAGGGACATCATTTTGAATGAATTGTTGAGCTAAATATGAACAGGCCCAATTAAAAGAGCATTCCAGCTGGTAAAAACTGTTTCTCCAATGTGCTATTGCATTGATTTGTGTTTCCCCTTTACCTCAACTTGAAAGTAACCTTGTACCTAGCCCCACTTCTTCATCTCTGCAATGGTGAACCATTATGCTAAATCAAGTCGTGACTTCAAAATAGGGAGAGAAGCGTTATTCTCAACACAAATGTTAATTTAGTCTGGACAGCTGTTGACACAGTGGACAAGTGTTTCAGAATTTCAAAGAGACAAAAGAATACATAATTCCTCAAAATATTATTTGAAATATGGGAAGCTTCCTTGGTGATGCTGCTGATATATTAACAAAATAAAACGGTCTGCATCAACAACTCTAAAGGCTTTTAACTTGGTCATGGTCCTAACGGATTGGGACTCAAAATAAAGACAGACCTGCTGCCTCTGGGTCCTTGTTAACTTAGCCAGATTATACAGAGAAACAAATACTGCAAACTGCATAACCATCCACCTATACCTTTAACAGTAAATAAGTTTGGTGACTTTATAGACCTGAAGTTTGGAAGCAAAACACTCAACACGTTTGGGGTAGCTATACATTGTATGGAAGTTAGTTCAGTTTGTGCTCCATCCAAAACAGGCTATTTTGTGTAAAGCTGCCACAGCCCAAATACAGTATGTTTACATTTGTATGTATCAAATACTGAAGGTACTGCGTTAATGTTAAATATTCAATGTTAAATATGACGTGACACATGAGAGCGACTTTTCCCAAAGGCTTTTGAGTCGAGGATGGAGGCGGCTAGCAAATAGCATGAAGCTATTTCTGCATCGTATCTGTTTCATGTTGTTAATGTTAATTAACGTTGACATAAAACACCTGTCGTTAGTGGTCTTATTGAGCTTCCTAACCGAATGGTAATAAATGGTAATGTTTCTCAGGTCGAGTAAGCCGACCACTATGCTCGCTAATTACACAACAATGAACGCAAACCCAAACGCTAGTAGCACATTACAGTTAAACTAAACATTGTCCGTTAGTGGCAGCAAAACAGGGTGGTTGGTTGTATCTTGGGCTCAAAGAAAAGTAGCTTTCCTTGTCGAACAGACTGTTGTATGGGCTGTCGTAACCAGATAATAATCTTGTATTGTTCAACGTTGGGTGTAACGTTCACGTAGCTAATGCTAACCTGCACTACAACAAGGCTAACGCTGTCGGTTAGGTAAAACGCGCCAGTTTAACTCAAACATCGGGCTGTTCTGTTGTTGGATCTTACCTTGGATGCAACTTTGCTATACTCTTCAAGGAACCTCTCTGTGCATACAACAACCAACCAATTAATTCGCCCAGGACATTAACTGTGAATTTCCATTTTTTTTACAGTGTAACCATAAATACCATCCCCATACACGTAGTTCCGAATAAGGTTCCGGGACTGAAAAAGCCCGTAACGAAGAAAACTAAATACATTTAACGTTTTAAATTTTTGCAACACTTCAAGTCCAAATCATGTATTGTGCTTGTTTTAGTAAATATCCTCTTCAAAATCAGTAATATTTGATTTATGTAGCATTACATTAATCTAGAATTAATAACGTAAAAAAGAGCATTTGAATATCATATCACACATTACATGTCCATGTTACTATGCATATTCAATATTCCCTTATTTATTTATTTGTTTCGCACTATATGGCAAGTTCTGAAAATACTATAGAGCTGGATATTATGTCCATCAGTGCGACAAATAATGACATTCACCTAATCTTAACCTTTAATATAATTAGTATTTCACTTTTATCATTATTTAGAGTTTTCTGGGTTATTGGTTTACATACATGTTATCCGCTTTTAAGTAAAGAAAAATGCCATATAATAAATAAAACTATTAATGTATTGATTGCCTGATTTATTGATTGTTGTGGTGTTAATTCTGACAACCGGAAGTTGAGAAGAGGACGGTTTTTTGCGACCCCCTGTCGTTTCTTGATGACGTAGTTTGCAGGCGGCCAATTCTGTCTATTGTGTTTATCTTGAGCTCTCCAGAGTTGTCTCGTGAATGGATACAGCTTTAACGTTTAAGATTATTACACCTCTTTCGGACATGGACTGGAACACATCTTAAAGATTAGTCAGCTTTGTTCGAAAATGCGAAAATGAACAAAGGGTGGCTCGAGCTCGAGAGTGATCCAGGTGAGACAATTCGACAAATAACACAGCTAACGTTCACCATCGTTAGCTTCCACACATCCAGATGGACAGTTTAGCTTTCTAAGCAGCTTGAAAAATTAACCGTATAAAAGTAACTTAAATGCAATTCAAGATTGAAACACGATGAACAAGAATAAACAAAAAGTTTTTGGAGCGAGTAACCAAAGGCAAAATATGAGGAGGGTTATTAGCTAAAATATTAACGTTAATCTGGTCATTCAAGATGTTTTCTGGTTTATTCTATGTTATTCAACCATAAATATAATTTTGATAATTTCAGGACTCTTCACTTTGCTAGTTGAAGATTTTGGTGAGTAACTTTTGCACTTTTACAGAATCCAAAAGCCTGTCCTGAGGTTAATAAAGCCAATTAAAATGTGTATTGTGTGTGTTCTGTAGGTATCAAAGGTGTTCAAGTAGAGGAAATTTATGATCTGCAAAGCAAATGCCAAAGGTATGTCATTTGTAACCAATGGAAGTCTGTTTGGTGAACAATAATTCAGAGTAAATCAATAATGAAACTCGCTGGCAGGTCATTTCAGTTAATGCCATCAAAACTCATAGCTGAATATACACAGTGTTAATTTGTTTGACTGTATAATCCAGGGGTTCTCAAATGTGGGTACGTGTACCCTTGGGGGTACGTAACTGCACTCCAGGGGATATGTGAGATTTAGATAAAAGTAACATCCATTCAAAAATCCTTAAAATTTGTTATTTAATAAATATTTAATAAAACACAAGTGGAAGTTCATAAACTGACTTGTATATATTCTATCAGACACTGATGGCATAGTGCTGTGTATTACATATTTATTTCAACCAATAATGCTTTGTGCTGGTTAGGAGGTACTATTTTTACAGGGGGTACAAGCCTGAGAACCACTGTATAATAAACATGTAAACAATGTTTACCATGATTTTCTTTTTAGCCCCGTCTATGGCTTCATCTTCTTGTTCAAGTGGATTGAGGAACGTCGATCCAGGAGGAAAGTCAACACTTTGGTGGATGAGACTTCTGTCATTGACGAGGAAATTGTAAATGATATGTTCTTTGCTCATCAGGTAAGTGTTAATGTGATCATATACTTTGGCAGTTATTGTAGTTATTGATCTGCAATTAAGTATTTTGATTACAGAGCAACTGATCTGTGTTTGAAGTCAGAAAACCTTTCGCTGATTTCTTATGACCTGTCATGTTATCAGTATTAGATTACATTAGATTAGATGTTCTTTCCTGTCATCTAAGGGAAATACATGTTTGCAATAGTTCTGTCCATAATGTAAATACGATGCTCCTGAGCAAATTTAATTCATAGTCAAACATCACACTAGATAACAAATGTTTAAGTATTTAAGTTGCAAAACCAATGCCAAATGGCATTCATACCATATCTGGCCTCAAAGTCATTTGTGAAAAATATTTTGACTATTAGACACAGGTATTTATTTTATACAGTATTAAATAATATTGTGGTACTTCTGACCAGTATATTTTTGTGTTTTCACATAATATATATATTTAAAAAATCTGTACATTACTATCTAAAATTGAATAAAATGATCGAGAGATCTATTCCACCATTAACAAATAGAAGTCTAGTACTTAAAAATCATGTCTTGTAATAATGCAGAAACAACACATTTGATAAAATGCATATTCTAACTCTGACTTGTGTTTATGTTGTCATTTCTGTGTCTAGCTTATACCAAATTCATGTGCCACCCACGCTTTGTTGAGTGTGCTTCTGAACTGCAGTGGCGTTGAGCTCGGCACCACCCTTAGTCGCATGAAGGCTTTCACAAAAGGCTTCAGTCCAGAGGTAAGATGTTTCTCACACTCACTCATGTATCTGTGTTATGGGAAGTGTAATTTAATAGTTTGCTTTATACATTTTTCATTTGAAAATCAGCTCCGATTTGTTTTCCCTTTGGCTGTTACAGTCTAAGAAATTATAGGAAGTTGACAAAACTAAATAGGGGCTGGTTAGATAAGGTAATCAGAATCTATATTTCGCAAAACAAAACAAAATATAAAGAACAGACAGACAGAACAACAAAATGCAAAAGTACTCTATCTATCTATATATCTATCTCTCTCTATCTCTCTATCTCAACAGATCACATCTCTCTCCCTCCTGCTCACCCATTGTCATGTTCAACTTTTGATTTTTATGTATTTTTCAGAGTAAAGGTTATGCAATAGGAAATGCCCCAGAGCTTGCCAGAGCACATAACAGCCATGCCAGGTAGGTTACAGCCAGTGGTTCCTTTTTAAAAATGTCTCATGTCTCCGTGAAAAAAAGTCCAATATTATTGGTCTACTATACTGTGAGAGATGTCAGGCTTTGTGCATTCATCAGTTTCTTAAGCTCTCTTTTCGTGTTTCTATGGAGACCGGAGCCCAGGCACTTGCCGGAGAAACAGAATGGGATCAGCGCAGTGCGAACTATGGAGGCATTCCACTTTGTGAGCTATGTGCCCATCAAAGACCGCCTCTTTGAGCTCGATGGACTCAAGGCATACCCCATTGACCACGGTAGTACACACTGACAAAAAGTCTGGCCTCATTCATATTGTTATGGCATTCCTTGTTATGACACATTGCACAAATTGCATTAATGCATAAATAAAGTATAATATTTAATATTTCAGGGCCTTGGGGTGAGGAGGAGGAATGGACCGATAAAGCTCGGCGGGTAATCATGGAGAGGATTGGACTGGCCACTGCTGGGTGAGTCCTGTGCCAGTTAGCTCAAGCAGCGATAGTTCACCTCCTACTTCTTCTCATGCTGTTGCTCTGCTCTTTTTCAGGGAGCCGTACCATGACATTCGCTTCAACCTCATGGCAGTGGTGCCTGACCGCAGGATGAAGTATGAGTCCAAACTTGAAATTCTAAAGAGGAATCGACAGACTGTTCTGGAGGGTCTACAGAAGGTCAGGAACTACTATACATTTCCTCACCCGAAATAGAATACAATTGGATGAATTGGTATGACCTTTGCTGTAGCATGGCATAGTTTACACTTGTTTTTATGTCCTAATGTGGTATTGCCAATAATTGGTTATGCTAAGCCTTTTTTGTAGTATGGGATATAAGATAATGTGATGGGGGACGATATTTAGCCAACCAGGATCCCTCAGTAAAGTTTACTGACATCTTTCGTATGTTGTCATGCTTTCAGATGATCCGGCTCACTCAGCCCGAGCTTGTCCACGACAAGAAGCAACAGGAGTCTTCCTCCGTTGATGATAAAACCATTGTGATCAAGAAAGAGGAAGATGTGGAGCCAGTTACATCCCAGGGGGCTAAGTCAGGTACTTTAAATTGGCTTTATTTCCCCAGCCTGTGTTAAAATACATCTTGTAAACATTTTCATGAAATACACTGCCTCTAATCAAATATTCCATTCAGTGGATGAGTCTGGAGATAAGTCTAAGGATGCCCCCAGCCCCTCAGGAAATGCTAAGATCCTGGGCAAACCCCCAGTCCCCACAGGAGGAGGTCCCCAGCAAGTCACCAGTCCCAACCCCGTTGTTCAGCGGCTGCCTGCCTTCCTGGACAACCACAACTATGCCAAGTCTCCGATGCAGGTAACGGCACACGTAAAGGTCCTGGCCTAGAAACGTTTTTTGATTGTATTTAGTGTGTGTTTTGCAGTTTCTTCACCAATTCTGGCCTGAAAAGATCTCGTTGGTTGGAGGTGTTGGTTGTATTTTACAAAATGCAAATCCACTATACTGTTAAATAAAAGTCCCTTTGTATCTGAATAACAGGAAGAAGAGGATCTTGCTGCTGTAGTTGGACGCTCTCGAGTGGCAGGGCCGCCCAAACCCCAATACTCCGACGATGAAGCTGATTATGAGGATGAGGAAGAGGTAGTAACTGGTTCTGCAAGCACATCCAACAGGTCAGCATCGTAGTGTATATATAAGTATAATTTATTTCTATGTTCATGACCTGACTGAAGGAAGCTAAAGCGCTTTAGATTCTTTTTAGATTTTGCTCTTAATTTTTAATTTGTTGTCATTTAGGTTTAGACGAAAGGCAAGTCTGCGATCACGACCAGTGCGGACAGGGACTGGAATGGAGAGCCAGATTGCACTCACTGTATTGGCTGAGAAACTGAAGAAGGAAGCCCAAAGGAAAGATGCCCTAAATACTCCCCTTTCTGTACGCACAGAAGGGCGCACAGGAGGCATTTGCATCACATCTGCTTCACAGCCTTCCCCCACACCCAGCAACGAAAGCACTGACACGGCCTCTGAGATCGGCAGCGCCTTCAACTCCCCGCTACGCTCACCCGCGCGCTCCCAGGCTGCCACGCGCCCATCCAGTCCAGTTGCATCCCATCTGTCTCGTGTGCTGTTTGGAGAAGATGAGATGCTCAGACTAGACTCCAGACATAACCGCGCTGTAAGAGAACTGGGTCCCTCTGTCAGCGCAGCCTTGTTACACCTGCAGGAGGATGGCGTCATCTATGCTCTCCCTCCATCTGGTGAGTACCAGAGGTCTTTGCAATATTCAGTGTTCTTTACAAAGAGGATTTAAAAAGTCTTAGCATTTTAGTCTATAACTTGATAATCACAGAACAGTCAGAGCATATTAATCATCATAGACAATAGGTGTAAATAGGTGTGAAAAACATACACTCATTGTATTAATGGATTGTCTGAGTCTAGGTCATTCTGATAGATTGCTTCTTTATCTCGTCTCTTTACGGTAGATTTGGCTGCAGATGGCACAAAGCGGCATTGCACTCTTGAGAAGATAAAAGACCTATCAGCAGCAGAGAAGGAAGGCGTGAATGAGGGAGGTGAGGGACCGTCTGTGGAGATGAAACAAGAGGAGAGCAAAGATGGAGCAGAGGTGAAGCCTAGCAAGGAAAAACCCAATGCTTCGGAAACCACGGCAGACATCAAGCCCCCTGGGGAAAAGTACTCTCCCAAAGTAAGTGCATGGATGTCCTAGTGTTATAATGAACTGTAGTATATACCTTGCTATTTTTATCAACCTATCAACATGTTTTTTAACACATCACATTAGTCTCACATGTTTTACTTGTGCTGCCAATAAGGAAGTTGTTTCTAAAGGTGTATACTATAAGATAAGATAAGATAAGATAATCCTTTATTAGTCCCGCAGTGGGGAAATTACAGGATTACAGCAGCATTGCTCAGTACGTAAAGATAAAAAAAAAAAACAAGTAATATAAATAAACAGTAATAAACATAATAAAATAAAACGGTAAAGAATAAATTGAATGTACAGTAGAATATTGAATATACAAATTACAAAAATATTACAAAATATTGCACCAGAATGAGTTAAAGTGACCAGAGTGATAAAGTGTTCAAGTATTGAGAGTTGAATGTTTGTGGGCTACTGGGAGGTCAGCTGGTTAATCGTATTCCGTCTCTTGCAGGAGCTGCTTGCACTGCTCAAGTGTGTGGAGGCCGACATTGCCAATTATGAGGTGTATCTAAAGGAGGAAGTAGAAAAGAGAAAGAAATACAAAGTAAGGTTTTGCTTACTTGGTACTAATCCAATTCTGGTGAGTGAGACGTTGTTTTTGTTGGCTTTTAATAAAAACAAATGTTTTGATTTGATCAGATTGATGATCAGAGGAGGACCCATAACTACGATGAGTTCATCTGCACCTTCATCTCAATGCTGGCTCAAGAAGGTAAATATAATTTACTTGAGAATTTCTCTTCTTCTCTTAACTGCTCCCCCCCTTTATCCTTTCCATTAAAAAAAACACGATTACACCTTTTAAAGTTCCACTTAAATTCCTGGGGTCTTTGTGATGGATCATTGGTGACCAAATGTTTCATACCTCTCCACTCAGATCACACAATATTTATGGATATTGTTGAAAAACATACAGGGCCACCTTTTTCTTCTTTAGCAGCTTAACACACATAATACAACAGTCATGACAATACTATATTCCCGCACATGCCCCTCTTAAAAGGAAGAAATAAAAGACTAAAAATAAACAACATTTTAACCACCACACATTTGCAAAATCGTAGTTACATGCTAAAATCAGTTTTTAGTTTTTGTTATAATTTCTTTGCTCCTTCACTCATTCTGGTATTTTCTTCAGGCATGTTGGCCAGCCTTGTGGAGCAAAACATATCCGTGCGTCGTCGTCAGGGAGTGAGTATCGGTCGGTTGCACAAACAGAGGAAGCCTGATCGCAGGAAACGCTCCCGACCGTACAAAGCCAAGCGCCAGTAATTAGAAACAATCATAACTTCTGTAATAAACTGAGCAATCACCACAGAGAAAATTAATTTGATGCAATCCTGAACCTCATAGCGGCAGTCTATGGTTGTATTTTAGTCTGAGCCTCCTCTCCTTCATGAGATCGACCATGTGTTTGGTTAGTTCTTATCATTTATGTATATATGTACTTCCATTTTAGTCTCAATGTAAATTTTCGTTTTTCTTATACCACTGCTATTGACTGTTTGTAAATATGAAAAAAAAGGCATGTGCCCAATTGTGTGTTGAATGCTTTTGCATCTGGCAAAGTATTCATTATTATTGAAAGATCTCCTCTCCAGTCTTATGCTCAGTTTAGTATGTCAATCAAATATTCAATTTGGTAACAATAAGTCGATATTTTCTCAACCCGTGTTTTTATGGTGCCAATGAAGTATTGGGTGTTCTGACAAAAGAAGGCCATGTGTTTTATTCCTCCATAGCATTTCAGTTGGTAATTCACTTTGTAACATAAAAAAAAAAAACATCTTTTAATCACACTCTTGAATGTTTTTTCAACAAAGGGTTGCTTGCTGTGTATGAATATCTTTTGAGGTCCTGCAAATGAGAAACACGCTGTTATTTTTGTTATTTTTGTACTTGAAATGGATCTCAAAGTGAGTGATTATTAAGTTGGATGTGTGATCTTGTATGTTTTTGTACATATGTAACTGTTGGTTGGCTTCCCTGTACACTGAGTTCAGTTGTTCTGTGTGCTTGCCAATTCATACTACAATAAAGTCAATAGAAATGTCTTGCTATAATCCAGATTTCATTCTTTTTTAAAGTGGCGTGATTACAACGGTTGATCCAGGATTACAGTATTTTATATTGGGAGTGAATTTATTAACGTAAGATTCCCTCTCACAGTACAACAACATGTTTACAAAGACTGTTGACATTTATGTTACAAATTGTAAACAAGATTAGGTTTATGAGATCTAAGTGTTTTATTGTAGTGACAGTTGGTCTACACTAGGGAGAGCAATCATTCAGAAACTAGTAAGACCATCTCCGAATCATCTCCTTTACAGACGTTCACAATAAAATGGACTTTGGCTTTTCTGCAGAAGAATTGTGTTGTGGCACCATGCCTGTGATGTTTGTGTTATTTAGATGCATATTTGGTATTCTTAGTGTGTTTGTACTGGTGGAATTTCATTATTATAATAACAATTATATATTTTTCCAGAACAATTTCAGTTTGTTTCTCTGGCCTTTAAGTTGTTTATTTTATTTTCAATCTGACACTGTTAGTCTTTACCATATCTTTGAGCACTAATACGATCAGAATGGTCAAGTACACACAGTAGTGATTGTGGGAGTGGGAGCTGAACAAATACCCCTCACCCACACATTTGTACATGCTGTAGTGTTATGTCACCACTGTTTGCCTGTGTTTTGGTTTAGAGACACAGACCAAGATCTGTGGATTTAGGACTATCTGGTCTGCAACTACTAGTTATTTTCATTACGAATTAATACATTTGCACTTTTCTCAATTAGTTGATACTACTTCAGAAATGCTTCTTTTTTTTTAAATGGCCACCATTTTTAGAATTTCTCAAAGCCGCTGCTATTAATATTGTAAAAAAGACCAAAAAGCAAGTAATATATTAAAAAGCTGGAACCAAGATATTGGCAATATTTGCTTAAATTAGTTATATGATTATCCTAATCGATTATAAAGATAGTTGCCGATTAATTGTCAAATAGTTTTAGTTTAATTAAACGACGAGTAAGCACAATGTGGACCTCTTTTAGGCTCACAGGAACCGAAATGCAAAATATGGACAAATATAACAACATTTCAAACAAATCATGTGCGATGTTGCTGGCCATAAAAACAAACGGTCTGTGAGGGAAAGACGGGGATTAAATCAGGGAGGTCCCAGTGGTCTCCAGTCATGTGCCTACTTGAGATAACCGAGCGTCGTGAACGCGCACGTATGAGCCACTCGAGTTCCCACCCATTGCGTCAGCGCGCTCCCTCACCCTTTCCGTCAGCGCGCGTGCTCCGTGCGGGATGCTGAATTGTAGGTGATGATGGCGGAAGGGGAGCAGCTCTGAGTTTCATCTGAGTTTTTACCACAGCTGTAGAACCATCTACAACATCGTTTCTCTCCGTCGAGACCTATCCCGAGGCGATGGGGAACGAGGCCAGTATGGAAGGGGAGGGACAGGCGGGACAGCCCGGCCCCGCCGTCCCTTCAGCGGGGGCTCCGGCTTCCATTTCAGCACCACCGGACTCTGGACAGCTCATCAAGCCGAGCAATGGAGCGCCAGCCGGAGGGAGCGGGGCTGGACCCGGGCCGGGGATTAACAGGTAGCCGCTATAGCTAGGACGCTGCTCCGCCAAACTGTGGCGAGGAATCGGGGAGGCTACACGGCAGCGTGGCGTGTCTGCTACGGTACATCTGTACGATGTGCAGCGTAGATATAGGCTTTAGGATCAACCGACTGCGTGGAGATAGACTTGAATGGGTGCTTAATTATTTATTTCAATATCCTTGTCAACACAATCCACCACCCCTTTTGAGACCCATTTCTACTCAATGACAGCACCACCCGTTGACTCAACGTCAATTTGGGTCGAAGTCAAATTTGAAATGCAACGCTTTCGATGTAGAATCAATAATATGTAAGTATAGCTTTCAAGCGCTTCGGTAGGGCTTTCTACGCCCGTTTTCACGGTGTCTGTCCTCAGGCATCAGTAGCTAAGTATAACGTGAATGAATGAGCGACATTTTTCTCCTCATAGTGAGGTAGTGACAAGTAAATATGAATACTTCGAAATGGGTCTCACAAATATTAATGTCCCTCATAGCTTCAGGTGATAAATAAATTAGAAATGTAAATGATGCAAAGTGCACTGCATCTCATGTTGGGTGGCTCACTCGGTTTCATTACGGGTTGATTTCCTGAACATGCCTAGACATGAAAACCTGCAAATGCGAAGTCGTTATAATAAATCACCTTCCTGTGCTGGTGTGGATTGTTGTATAGGGTGACACTGCTGCCACCAGACAGCGCCATTGTGAGCACAAGACCGTAACGCATATGCCATATAGCTGCCTCACTCATCAAATCTCAAAGCAAATCAATATGCAGCTAGTGGAAATGGTTTTTCACCTCTGTACCACTACACAGCACAGGAAAAGGGTAATTTCTTCTGGAAGCGTGGTGTTGCATCTCACCATAAAAAAAAAAAAAATCCAGACACATTGACAGTTATGGTAGCCTTACATAACAGTAATATATTATTTTGGCAGTTACATATGAAAACTCGAATGTTATGTTATTAGAAGGCAGTATAATCATATACAATATTAGCCTTTTCCAGCCCAGATTGTTAGTGTTTAATCATGTGTAGCCTGTAGGCCTAGCTCTGTGTGTGGGAGGGATTACCCTTCCAACAAAATCTGATATTGCCTTAATTACACAGTTGCAAACCTGAAAGTGCACATGGAGAGGCACAGCTGTGTCTTGGAGGTGCCACACCTGCTTACAGTCTCTCTGTACTTGCCATTTTAGCTTGCCAACCAAGAGGATGTGTATTCATGCTTCGTTCAATTCTAAAATTCAAACTGGTTCTTTGAAGTCTCTTTTGCCTGATTTGTGTCATTAGACAAACAATTATTGTAAGGTGTAGTGTGGAGCTGTATATATGTGTTCAGCCACCGTAAGAACATTGTATGGGCCTACCTCTGATCATGTTGAGCACTGCCTATGTTTCTATTTGCAAAAACAGTCACTTTCCATCCATGCAGGTATAAATGCTTCTATGTAACACATGATTCTTTCTTATCTTTTCTCTCTGTGTCTCATAATGTGACGAGTACTGAGAGACAGAGATGGTTAGAGAGAGAGAGAGAGTATCATATGGCTGATTAAAAGGGGTTTCTTGAGATCAGGGCCCCCACATTCAGTCTGAATCTTCCCTTAAAATACTCTTCCACAAAGAAGATGTGAGAGTGTAAGAAACAATGAGAGAGTGGCTGTGTTGAGACTGTATAGGAGACCAAGTAATATAAATGGGCACAATATCTATCTATCTATCTATCTATCTATCTATCTATCTATCTATCTATCTATCTATCTATCTATCTATCTATCTATCTATCTATCTATCTATCTATCTATCTATCTATGCCTTGCAGTCAGAGCTAAATCTGAGTTATGGGGTGGGGTGACTCCCACGAAGGTATGGGAGTCACCCCACTCTTCATATCCAAAAAGCATCACAAAGCTTTGACTAAGTGCACAGTCATCCTGACTTGATGACCATAACTGACAAGCCTTTACATTTGTAAAACATACTTCCTTGTGTTAAACGCATGGTCCAGATATTTCCTGTGTTTACGACAATGCGCTGCTGCTATATTTTCATCTCACTGTTTTCTGTCGAACAACCAAATTAGTGAAGAGCTGTACTTGCTCCGTCATGCAACAACATATGTTATGAAGTGCTAAGAGCTACTCGACTCAGTCTTTACAAACACTGTAACTCATTAAGCAATCTCAATCAAAATAAATCAAAAGTCCATTACAAACCTCAACAAAGCTATATTCATAAACACCATGAACATGATGATATGGTCATGTTCTTCTAAGACAGAGTGTACAAACAGTGCGCCCTCATAATTAATTTACCTTCATGAAAGCACTGTTCACTGTGTAGCCAACACACCAAAGGGTTATCACAACGCAAACAAATAATGCAAAAGCAGTTCTTATTATTTATAACATTACGACAGCCATAGAATTCAGAAAATGAACGTCTTTCTATGAGTCATTAACGGTGTAGCCTTGTTGTCCATAAATGTATTCTTTAATGTAAACACCTGGGAATTATTATCTCTGCCAGAGGGACAATGTGATTGGTTGTGTGTGTGTGTGTGTGTATTTGTCAGTGAGTGAGTGAGTGAATGTGCACTACTATCTTTCCACAGCTAATTCCGTATTCCGCAGCAAACTGAACATAATTTTGGTTGCCAGTTTTATGCGTGTTCATCATATGTAGGGGGTTAAGCTGACTGAACCAGGAAAACATACTTCCTCAGTATATGTTGCATTTTCTCAGACTGCGTGGTCTATCGCAAATATACTGTGACATAACTATGGCTGAAGCTGAACCCTGCTCAACTTGTGTATTTAGGCACAACAGACACTGTGGTTAGTGAGTTAGAGGCAGACACATTGGTGCAACTAACCCCAATTTGAGTCATGGGGCGAAGCAAAGTATTTTCTGGAAAATACATAGCCGACAGTCTTTAAAAAACACAGATGATTGTTTAACAACACGTACCACTGTTTTGAATGTAGACAGAATCCTCAAAGACTCTTTAAATCATCTGGATGACAAAAATATGTCGTCTGCTGCACGATACAAAATATCTTTTTTTCTCAAGGTGTGACTAATTCAGGTCCCTAGGAAATTACATTACAAAACACAATTAAAATATGAAATCAAATGCTCAGCTCCTTGACTTGAATATATCGGCAACACACAAGGCATTAACTGCGCTATAGTGCAGCCATTCATCTGAATGACACTCGAACAATAACCATAAAACAAGGCATAGCCATAACACACACTGCAGAGTGTGTTATGTCTTTGGGATCATTGTTTGAGGGCCACTACTAGTTTTGATGTAGTCTGCTTCATATGACAAGCCTTTTCTCATGTGACGCACTGCAGGTGTTGGATTTACAATTTCAGCACTACAGCGCCTGCATATACATTTGACCAACATGATGGGGACTACAGTGTCTCTGCAGGACTCTCTCCCTCGTCCATGTCTTGGCTGCTCATCAATTATTTTTTGAGGGCCTGCCAAGATGGCTGATACAAAATGATGAAACGGCTGCAAATAATGGCAATAAGAAGAGCCGTGGCCTATAACACTGCTATCCACCTCTGTCAGAGACTGTAATAATTAGTTTAGTGAATATTGTAACAGCCTTGACTTGGGTCTAACTGTCACAGCCTCTGACACAGGATTGGCTAATTGAAAGAAAAGAAAATCATTAAATGTGTGTCTTTTTCATTTTGTGGGAATGCAGCACAAATTAACTATTTGCTGCTAACAACATCAACCAAAATGGCTTCTACAAAAGGATGAATTTGTCCTCATTTGTGACAGAAATGTCTAAAATGTCCTTTTTGCCCTACTTTAACCCTGGCAGGAGGATCTGATAAATAGCATGTGAACACATTAAACCTCTTGTCTAACAAGCAAGGTGTGCAGCAGCCACGATATGACAAAATAAATAAAACATAAATCTGAAATTTAAAAAATATTTCCCTCTGGGAAAATAATCATACCTTGTTCCATTTTACTTCCAAAAAGTCAGTAGTCACTGACATCCCTGAAACCTTTTGAAAACAGAAGAGTTGTCCGTGTAGTTATGCTCCATTTGATGCCTTTAACATGCTTTTAGCCATCATAAACAAATATTGCATTCAAACATGTTAAAGTGTGATGTATCAACTATCTCTTTGGTTTGACCTTTAAATATTACCCGATAGATGACACAAGATAGATTTTACTCAGAGGCCCGAGGTAACCAGTTTAATTTCAAATCGACAAAGGAATAAATCAATGAGAAACACATAGAAGCTCCATTAAATGATAGTGATAAGGGTATTCTGTGTCGGGCTAAAATGAAGTTACTGTTCCAAGATAAATATTTGACAAGTTGTATGTCAGTGTGAGTTAATGTTTTTTTTTTTTTTTTAAAGATAATACATATATATATTTTGTATTTTTTATTGTATAGTGAGCAGTTGTTAATTGTTCAGTTAACCCCTTCAAAGTTATGTAATGAGTCGGCACCTTGTACCAGTTAATATTTTGATTTATGCTCTTTTTATGCAACACTGCTGGAGGACACTAGAGAAACCGGTACACACTGCTGAGAAATACTGAATTTACCTTGGATTTGATGTGTCCTTAATCTGTATTCACATTGAAAATGGATTTGAACATTACATTTTTATCAATGTTGTTGAGTTAGTAACCAGAGAGGCTCTCATTTGTCCACACTTTTGTGGCTATTTTGCAAAATGCGTTATTACAGCTGCTATTCATATATTTTCTGAAATTATCCAATAGTTAGTATTTATATCTTTGTGATGTAGTATCTTAGAACTACTTACTCTGGTTTGAGAAATGTTTTTTGGCATGCCCCGGCTTGTTGGGTCTCAGCTGTCCTGTCCGACAGTGTCAATAAAGTCTGTTCAAAACTTGGCGTCCACTGTGTGCTTGTTACCACACAACTCAAGTATATACAATATATTTTAAAGAAAACATTTCATTAGCTTATTTCCCAAGTTTTGACTAAAATTAACTATTCCTTTAGATGACACAGGGATATTATTTTGCAGAAAATTGCCAGTACAAATAAAGGGGAGATTACAAACCCTTCACTGTCCACTTTCTGATAAAGCAAGCAAATTGTACTGGTTTAGACACAAATCCTCAAGTTGTTCTCAGTGGACTCCCATTATGGATGAAAATATCGAAAGAAATCTTTTGAAAAGGTGTCTCTTTTTGTCATTAGGACATGCCCAAGGCTTTTCAAATATCACACAAGACTCCGCTTGGGTATCTGTGCCATTCAAGTGATGATTATTATGTGAAACTACCTTCTATCTTGTGAGGACACCGGGAGGATTTAGACTGCACTTGTGTAGCAGTGGTCAGTAGCTTTAAAAATATCCTCAAAAGTCCAATTTAGCCTCGAACAGAGTGAGAGCGGTGGTCAACACACTGGCACTGTGTTTAATTTGAAATTGAACAGTCCAGTGATGGTTTGAAAAGTGCAGGTTTTTCCTGACGGGCTCACGACGGTGAACACTCTCCTGTGGGAAGTGGGAGTTGTGTAGCAGCTCAATTTATCGGCTAGGACTCATAAATGCTAACATGCACTGTTTTAATTATTTTATTTCTTATTTAATTACCACCATTCTGTCACTGTGGATGCAGAGCGGCTGCTGAGTCTTTGAAGATGACGGGCATGACAAAACAAGGTCTAAGTTGTTATGACAGTGGAAATCCTCCATTCCTATTTAACTATTGACACCAATCCCTGAGGGCCGGAATGAGCAAGAAAACCAAAGGTTTACAATGCTGTTGTCTGATACACTACATTTGTTCCACCCTAAACACGTTGCTGAGGCCAGAACAGAGCCGCTTCAAAGAGGGAAAACCAGCCACAAGGAGCACTTCACAGAAACCGGTAGAGGCAATATAAAATATTCAACATATGCCTCTCTGTTGGCCAAGGTTTTGAGTAGTCTGATATCACACTATGCACAACAATAAAACCCTTTAATGGGATGTGGACCTTGTGCATCTCACAGCTGAAGGCTCCCAAAGTGTACCACTCAAGCAGAAGACCAGCTTTGTCTTGAAATTAAATAGAGATCACTGGTATAAAACCGGTGTGAGACAAATTGTTTCTGCTGTGAGACAAATGTTGTCAGCGTAAACTACAGAGAAATGTACCAATTGTCCTCCACTTTTGTGTTCTCTTTATCATCTCAACCAGACCACCTCCGTCAGACCCTGGACCTAAAGCAGGAGTCCAGAGTGGTCATGGGACAGGGGACAGGTTGGCCTCCCACGACACCCGACAGCAAGCTACGCCTCAAGGAGAGCAGGGCCATGGTCATGTGTCCAGGAAGAGTCTGCATGTGGACGTGGGAAGCAGCAGGACTGGGAGGTCCCCCTCCGTGTCCCCGGACCGAGGCAGTGTACCCACCTCCCCTTACTCTGTGCCACAAATTGCACCCATGCCCAGCAGCAAACTGTGCCCCGTCTGCAAAACCACCGATCTGATGGGCACTGGGGACGACAAGCCTAACTTCAACACCTGCACACAGTGCTGCTCTATGGTGTGCACCCAGTGTGGCTTCAACCCCAACCCTCACCTCACAGAGGTAAGTGGTGCGATTTTAACAATAGCAGTGCACTTTCATGATAGTGACCTTTTCCTATTTTCCTCCAGTTCTGCAGTAGTTTACTCAAAAAACAACTTAATACATACACATAGTAGACATGGTATGTATGGGAAGGCACCACTGTCACTCTGCCCTGAATTAGAAACAGGATATGCCATGGTGCATTCACATGGAAAACAAAAACATCTAAAACATGAAATGATAAAAAAAAGAAAGAAAAAGCTGTTGTACAATCGACTGCACAAACAGATTCAGAATGAATTCAAGCATATGGTATTATAGGCTGCCTCAAGGCTAAAGAGAAGAGGGGAGTTGGGTTACTGTGTGAAGTTGACTTACCAAGCACATGGTTTTCTGAATGAAACGAATAATACAATTTAAATATTTTACTAACCGTTTTTGTTTTTATTTTATGCAGCGTCTTCATAAAGCATAGCAACAAGAATACAAAATATCTTACAGTGAGTGTACATTTAACAATGTTGAGCTTTCAGGTACTTCATTTTGGTTTATTTTGTGCTGTGGTAATTATTTCTCATCGACATTTGTGAGTAATGTGAGTAATGCACCAACTGAAACTTAGCGAGGATGTGAATTAGTTGCATGACTGATGGAGAGCTGTGAACTTCCTAGTTCTGGCCATTGTTCCTCTTGATTAATTAAGTGTTTAATGATTAATGGGCTCATGATCTTTCATCCCCGAAGACCTGCTTATCACACAATTCTGTGCCCAGTAACATATTGGTCACTTCCTATTAGGTGTAATGAATCGCAGGCCCTTATCTTGAGCAAGTGCTATGTTCTTTTACAGCTGATGTTCATAGTAAATGCACACAACACTTGAACAAAGCTCTATCCATCCTCTCTGACAGGCTCCAGCGAGCATCCAAATCATGCCCATGAGCCTCTCCCAAACAAAGCTTTTTATAACACCGCTGAACGCAGCACAACACATTTCCCCATCATTCACAATCATTCATGTGCATCTAAACAGTCATTATTGTTAACAGGTAGCTGAGAAAGCCTATTGCCTTCATCCTAAAATAAATCACTTGCCTAATTTGAATTAGTCTATGCTTCGCTGTTACTGTGAGTCAAGTATGGCTGTGTCATCTGTCACAAAGTTTCACATCATCTCCAATGAGTCATGTTGCAAATTGCAGCCAAGATGCAATGTCAGTTAAGCTGCCCTGCAGAGCAACTGCGGGCTGAATAAATAGGATTCAGGGAGTATTTGTTTTGTTTTTTAACTGGAGAGGCATGCATGCAAATCTTAAATACACTCTTGCATGAGCGCATATTTGTGTGTGTAAGAAGGGAGACTGTCTCTGCAAAAGATGGAAAGAAGAAGTAGTGGGAGATGGAAGGACTAGAAAGAAATGGGGGTGACCAAAATGGAGACAGACAGAGAAGAATAGATCATGGCAGGGAGTGAAGGAGAGCATGGCAGTAAAGAGAACTGCGGAGGTGGATGTTATGGGTATTTTTCAGCTCAGCCTTGGTGAGCTTGTCAGATGCTGACAGGGAGAGAGACTCTGAGGGAAAGCGCTCAGCCTCTGGAGACCTGAAAATGTACCCCCCTAACCTACTTAGCATGGATTGGGCTTTTTGCCTCACTGCAGCAGATCTAACACACGCCTTATCACTCGTCAGCGAAATTGATGAGGGCCACGTAGATGCAGATCAAGGTGATGATAACAACGAAGACCATGATGTCTGGAATTGCGATTACAGTGATGGCGAGGACAGACCCGGAGTGAACTGTTCCTCCTGAGCAGGAGCAGATATTGTTATATTTGTGATGACTGGGAGACAGACTTTCAGGATTTTCTAGGATTATACTTGTTTTTGTTTGTACATCTGGTGTTTTGATGGGAACGTTACCTGTGGCATTTTCTATTAAAAACAGCATCTAATTTAATGCAGTTCCAGTATCGTCTCTTGATCACAACACCGACTCAGTCCAGGTTCATGCCCCACTTTGTCAGAGATGTTTATGTTTATGAATAGTTTGCAGACACTGATTGAACAGTCCAGGATTATAGGGATAATGAGTCCAATCTGATATTAAAAGAGGCTTTCCTCTCAAATGTCAGAACGATGGCAGCGCTGATTAAAGTGTTAATAACCAAGAGCAATTCCATATTTGGATATTTTAGATTATGGCTATTTACCACAACGTCCAAAATGGTATCTCGGTGTGGTAAGTAAAGCTTTTTTCTGTTTATTACATTCAGCACGAAGCCAACAATCCCTGTTCCTGTAAGATTGTTTAAGGAATGATAACAATTGTTGAAATACAAGTCGGAGCTGTGTTTTTAACAACCTGGTGGGAATGCAATTCAGAGAAATGTAAACAGCAAGCAACAAATGGATGTTATGTGCCACTGTCTGTCACAGAGCTGTCAGTCAAACGGAGGCGACCAGGTTTATTTCAACGTTTTGGCTGAGAAGGTGCAGCCAATCATATTCATGAGCTTGTACATATGTGTGCGCATTATTCAAAAAAATATTGGTCGAAAAACGGAGACCGCCCCAGTGTTCTCCCACCATTATACAGGGGAACATCTGCTTTATAATTGGTACAATTTCTATTTATAGATCATACCCTCCTTCTGTCTGCATCGATGGCCGGGTCCTGAGAAGCCACAGCTGAGAGAAAGTGTGAGAGAGAGAGCTGTGTGTTAGCAGGGGAGAGAGAGCGGGAGAGAAAAGCATCATCATAAATTAACCATAATAGTCAGAGTGTTCACGCTCTGCAACACTACATTGATTCAGCTCCAAGTGCCGCAATACAAAGATATAGAGATGAATAAAAAAATAATTCTGGGGCACCTTTGAAAACAAAACCTTTTCTGTATGCAGTATGGTGTGCTTCACAATGAAGGCATCGGCATTGCCGAAACACTCTGGAGATGGATTTGAAACACTCTCGGTCTTGATGAAATGAAGACTTGTTTTATACTTTTTTTGAAGAGTGCTTCTTTTTGGTTTAACCAATAATCCCACACGCTGAAGAACAGTTTTAACAAATGCTCCCACAAAATAGACAATAGAGGCACTCTTTATATCTCCTCCTCCCCTATCAAAATATAGCAGGCAGGTAGCCACAGTGGAAAGTTGCACTAGATATATTTAGCAACCCAACTAGAAATGGGAAATCTATTTGAACTCCAAAATACAATATTTAGCACTTAAAAATGTCCAACTAAGATTACACAAGCTACTATTTTACAAGTATGGATACATTTATCCACAAATTGTTATATTATTTGGTAATTTAAAGCTAACCTGTTTAATTATTTTCTCTTAACAATGGCTTACATGACATCTTCCACAACAACGTCCAAGTGTTCAAGGTGCTGCTACTTTATGACTCAATTATAAACTTTGAGTGCAGTTAAATATTTTTCCACTAGCCCTCTTTTTGTAAAAGACGGTATTTAGCTGTGAATAGCAGCTACTATGAGTCACTCTGTTGGTCAGTCAGTCGGATGTTTCAACCCCCTCCCTGCAGATACACAGCTGTGGGATACAGACTTATAGTGAGTTACCTTTAGGTTTCTCGGAGACAGCGGTGTTTTTATACCTGACTTGGACGTTAAAGTTGTCCAGGTCATAATCCCAAGGCCCAAAATGTATTTTCTCAGGCTGCTACAGTAACCTCAACCTGGGAGAACTAGCTGTCCGTACCGGTATGAGTGAAGATTCTAGTATTTTTTCAAAGTGTGCTTGAAGGCAACTTTGTAGGTTGTGAGTGTCTCAGGTATATTATTGATCTTAGTTTGAACTTTAACGTCTTCCATGGTTTATTGCTTGCCTCAGAGTGAGAGCTCCTTGAGTTGTTTTATAGCATGCATATTGCTTATGTATGGGAACATATTTATATTTCACCATTATCCATGGTCTGAAGAGAGAGTCTACAAATATAAAGTGAAAAATAAATACAAATACATACAAACTAAAATGATGTGGTCATATCATTGAAGGATAAGTCCATTGTACCTCGAGGGAGCCAGAGACTGGTTCCTAATCCCCTCAAATTAATTCAAATATTTAGCATCAGACATTTCTAATCCCCCTCTAACTTTCCATCATGTGGCTCAAGAGATTCAATGGCATTTATATTCTGCAAAGTGGGAGACAAGGTTGTTCCATATATCTCTCAATAATATTGTCTGGAGCTTTACATTTAGTGAAGGACAGCTGGTATCAAGTATGTGATGGCTATAGAGAACCAGGATGTGATTTATCAACATTTCAATTCAACAAAAAGTTTTTTATTTATACATATTTTGTGAAAATACCAGTTTCTTTATAGTTGAGGTTTTTGTTGTTTGTTATCTGTGCTGGAAGATTTTGATAAAAATGTATGAGTTTAAAATATTCTGAATGAAAGTTTAATAATTTAGTTTTTGCGGCCAATTACTTGACATCAGAGGTTTTACAGAAACATGGGCTATTTCTTGGTTTCCCACCAACCAGACCGTAGCGGTCAGCCTGCTTGTGTGCGTCATTTGCTGAGTTAGCAACTGAGACTGTGCCACTTAAGAAAAGAAATCAAAGCTGTTTCGCCTTCGACACATATGATACAAAATGTACACTATATATGAAATAATTATTAGATAATTATCATATAGATATAATATAAATATGTTAGAGTTTGGATTAAAATGTCTGGTCATCTAAACTCTGACAGCCTGCACATATTGTTAATTATTATTATTATTATTATTATTGACTGTCTGACTTATATGACACCTAATGTTTTTAAAATAAGTAAGCTAATATATGTAAATAATGTTGGTTATACTAGGATTGATACAAATGACCATATGTAAGTTTTTAATAAATGTCATAATCCTATACTGTAAATCCTAAAACAGCGAACTTCTCACTGAGCATGTACAGTGGGTCCATAAATCAAAATACAGAAAATGTATGTGGAAATGTTTTAATGTGACATTTTTCCACACGTTGCAGCAGGCGGTAATTGCAGACACTGGACAAACCGTATGAACTGGGTCAGGTATCCAGCTGAGACACTACGTGCTGAATTTTGCATTTACCAAAATATTTTGCAGTGAGAAGTGCCAAACACTAAATCTAGGACACTGGTTTGATTATTACCCCGTAACTGGCTGCATTTAGAGTCTCAGCTTGCTCTAGTCGGTGTGCTCTCCAGCAGGGAATAATAGCAACATCACATCTTTTCAGTCTGTTTGAATTTAGATGGAGCAGCTGTGTGTCTTTGGTGCATTTTCTTAGCGTTGTCACTGTAAAAGAATAAAACAGGAAACACTCATTGAAAGCTCACTTTCTGCAACATGGTGACAATATGGAGATGTGTGACTTTGTATGAAACTCACAAGTTTACCAAACTTTGTATAGTCACACTGTTTGTGTATCAGCGCTGCAGCATCAACATATATTGAAGGGATTTGAAAAAAAAACACAATTTATTGGAACTTCAACGACCTTTATCTGTTTTTCTGAAATATGTCTCTTTTAAAGCTTTTGAATTAAATTTTAGTTTTTTTAGACTGTGTTTTAAAGGTATGGTTATGGTAATGTTCATCATTTGCAGAGGTGTGTGTTACAATTGTTGTCTATTATCTCACAAGCCTTGTATTAGCATTTTGCTCACTAAGTCTTTGTCCAAAAACTAAACTAAACTAAACTACAACAGCACTAAATGCCACCTTAAACATCCAAGCTGAGAAGAGTTTGACACAGTCTCAACAAAAATGAAACATTACAAGTTTCTAAAAGGTATTTGTATGACTTTTGCAGAGATTAGTTTTTTTATTGCATTACACTGCACAGGTGTGTATTGTGTCAATCGTCTGTACTATATACCAATAGATAATGTTATAACCTACGCACTATTTCCAGCATCCTAAGTTACACTGCACGCTGTGCCCGACTCTGCACCAGCAAAACAAACGGCATGAACAGAAATGTAATAGTGATTTTCCCACAACCATTCATAAATGTAGTAGTCTAATTTCTTTTTTTGTGAATGCAATTTCCTGCTTGGCAATGTTTAGCAGTAAAACAGATGTTTTTTTATTGAGATTGTGTAGTGCAGAAAGAGACAAATTGACAGGGATAGGTTGAGGGAGTGGGACGGGGGGTGAGGCATTGGGAAGAATTTCAATGTCTTCTGGCCCAATTTGCAAGGAATTGATAAACCGCTGCATTCCAAGCATGCTGATCCCCAAACTGCAGCGCTCAGCTGCTGTGCGCACTGCATGGCGATACCGCATTGTGATCTCTGGGACAGAGACTTCCTCCTTTGTGTGCATTCTTGTTAAGTTGAAGTTTGATTCTGTTTAGAGCGTGTTCTTAACTCAGCTTTCCTAGGGAATGATTTCTCACTCCTGTCTACTGAAAAAGGAAAAGTGGGTAACTCTGTGCACCTGTGTGACCTATGCAGCTTGTGTGTGTGTGTGTGTGTGTGTGTGAGACGATAGGTTCCCTTCTACTTCTCTCCTCCGCTGTCATTGTTTCTTCACACTTGCAACTTACAGGATCATTTTGGGTTCACAGGGATATTATTCTGATCAGTGCTGCAAAAATACTAAAATATTTAAAACCACAATTTGTGATCCAAGTGAAATAGTGTTAAAACCACAGATGTTCCTAGCAGGGCAGCTCATAAGCGGGTAAAACAGGAAAAGTGGGGCCCACGGAGGCCAACAATAATCGTTTTCATCCTAAATATCAGCAATGATAACACAATTTTATTCTGATCTAAACTATTTCCCATTCGTCATTAAAACAACAAAATCAAGCATTGTCTTTATTGTTGCTTTCGTAAAATGCAGCCTGTTTTCATAATGTAAACCCCCTCCTGAAAACGTCTTCGTGAATACACATTCTTTGCAAAAAAGAAAACATGGGTATCAGCCACATGACCTAAGAAACTAAGTGATCCAAGTATTGTCTAGTGAATTTCCTGGCTATGCTGTGCCTGAGTAAGTTGTGTCTCAGATTACATGTATGTGTTTAGTTGGAGAGAGAGAGAGAGAGAGAGAGCATGTGCATGCAATGATACGATTAAATAAGAGCTGCAACAATAAGTCGCCTAATCAATTAGTCTAATTGGGAACGTAGTTTTGATTCTATCACTCGATCTTCATCAGAAAATATAGGGTTTGCCCATTAGTCATTGAATTTGAAGATGCTTCAATTCCAGGGTTTTTGATGTTTTGCTATAAAAATCCAATGTTATTCTACAGTTGCACCCATTGTAGCAACGATCAGAGTTGGAAAATATGTTGATTCATTGATTAGTCAGCAGAAAACTGACTGTTCCAGCTCCCCAAATGTGAGGAAGTGCTGCTTCTGTTTGACACATGTGATAGTTACCTTAATGGATACCTTTGGTTTAGATTGTTGGTTGAACAAAAGTAAACATCTGAAGATGTCACATTTTAGGAAATTGTGATTGCAATTACATTTTCTTAAATAAAATTGTCGTTACTTTTTACAGACCAGACAATTAATAAATGAATAATAAAATACTCTCCAAATGAATACATTATTAAACAATTTACTGTTAGTCGATACGATCAAGAATATGTATCATATCGTACCCAAAGCATAACATTCAACGTGTAAATATGTGTGTGTGGTGCTAATAAGGATGATACGCGGCCCTGATTTGATCCATATCCAAGTATCGCTGGGCCCTTGCTGCTAAAATGGTCTATTTCTGGCAGCAAGTCGTTGTTCTGCATGAAGCCACGTTGCTCGAGCATCCTGTTGGCAGGCGCTGAGTTCTCGCAGAACTGTGGGCTCCGATCGCATCTTATGACCTTTGACGTGCATCATACCATTGCACACCATCTACACACAGACACACACATTTAGCAAGCTTAGGCAGACATTGGATCCATGTATGTAAGCAAAGCCGAATGAGAGCCATCAAAAATGTACACAGTACTTGAGATGGAAACGATTATGGAGATGGAGGAGGAGAGTTATATGTGATAGATGCAGATAAGATGGAGAAATACAGATGGGTGAAGAAGAACAAGATGGAGGGTTTCAACAGAGAGCTCATAGAGAAGGAGGGCAGGAGACGGAGTGTGCAGTGTGCTTGTTTTTTGCTGATACAGATCAGATTTCATAAAGATCCACATGATTGCCTCATAACAAGGGAGACCCAGAGAGGAATGAGATGGAGAGATGAGGCAGAGGCAAGCAGAGACACGATGGAATTGATAAATAGTTGCCTGCCCTCCCAGCAGCTGCTTTCTTTGTTTTTCTGGTTTGTTTTCTCCTCAATGGGGTTAATATTATTATCATAACTGTAATTTAGAGGGGAAAAAAACTCAAGGACAATAATAATTATGGAAAGCGGAGTTCCCACTTGTGAGTCTCTGATTGGATGAAGAGTCCAGTGTTGGATGGTGTTGTGTTGCTCCAGTGTTGGCTTATTTCACTGTCCACATTACTCTGACTGTCCCGAGGGTTCACCTCTATTCCCGGCTTCTCAGCTTCCCAGATTGACAGTAAAACCCACGGCCTCATCTCTCCTCATACTGAGAATTGGCAGGGAGCCAGGCACAAAGACGCTGCTGAGCCTTACTCTGTCTCTCCTGAGTAGCTGACTGAATGACCGACTGAATGACGGACTTGGAGACAGCCGGAGAAATACTGCAAGGCAGGTCGAGTGATTATTAAACATTGTAAAACAGTAAAGTGACGTGTGAAGTGACAACTACCGTACCAGCTTGTATGAAATGTTTTAACAGATAATATATTTAATGACGCTCCAGGCAGTTAATAACATTTTGCAATTAAACCTTATAAATATGTTAAAAATCAATAACAAGTTACATGAGCACAGTCAGCATAAAATCCACAAACAATCACAAATACTATACAAAATATGTTAAGAGGACCTTTATTTAAATTTATTGTAAGTACTATTTGATACTCTCGTATTAAAGTTGGGCTCAAACATGTTGAGTAAATGTGTGTTGGTTGTTTGATTGTATTTCATTGGCAATAGATTGAGCAAATCTTACAGGGCAAAGATCTTATTAAAATAATATTATGCACATAAATTGTGGGATTCTCCGTAGTCCCTCATAGATAATGTGTATGTGCGTGTTGTTTGTGAGCTTGTTTGTGAATCAACATGCCGTGGCCACATGCTTGCAGGGATTGATTCCACAGGAGAAGTAAAGAGATCTTGCTGCATTTTCAGTCCTCGCTTCAGCAGCTCCCGGAGTACTAAAAACTCTCAGCTGAAGCTGAACCAAAAATCCACCTTCACAGTCTAAAAGGGAATTTCTACCCAAAGGTAGAAAGTAAAAAGATAGCGTACAGGCCTCACACCTCATCCTTTGAGCCCCAGACCGCCAACCCTAACCTTTACACAACTTTTCTCCGACTGCATTTATAATGCATTAAGGCATTATGTAATAACCACAAATTCAAGACTGCCACAATGGTGTGGCAGCTGTCAAAGCACCAGGATGCCAATTATCACGTATGGCCATGTGCCATCACTAGGACCTCTTTCTGACTTTGACCTTTTATGTGCCAATATGGAGCAGAAGATAAGAGAAAGAAAGCCATAAAGGAAATGAAAACAGCAGGAGGAACAAGAGGAAAATGCTGGGAGGATTTTAATGAGGAAGGGAACATGTTGTGTAAAGAGTGGGAATGTAAGAGAAGGAAAAAAGGGAAGAGACACTCAGAAAAGATGCGAGGGAAGATACTACATCAGTGGCGGTCATGATTTATTGAAGAAGTCAAGAGTTCAACCCGTCTGTCACATTTATTTCCTACACATTTGTTCATGGGTAAATTATGTTTACCAATAAATGTCCATGCAGCCAGTATTTTACACCATTCACAATTATTCTTTCATTCAATCATTTTCCATACACAATGCTTGGCTATCCCAGCATGCATTGGACCAGGGGAAGGGAAAGCAGGGAGTTCATCACACAGACAACACACTCGTGTTCACATTCACACCCAAAGGCAATTCAGAGTTTTTAGGTTATGTTACTTGAATCTCTTTGGACAGTGGAAAGAAAGTGGAGCATCCACTAGAAACCCAGGGGGATGCAGGGAGGAGATACAAACAACTTAGTTACGCTATCTTTCTTTAAGAATATCTTGACTTATTTAAATAATCCACCCATTTTTTATCATCTACAACAGCCACAATAGTTAAACCTTTTATCAAAGGAATCATTTGACATTTTGGGAAATATTTCCTTTCTTGCCAAAAGTGAGATTAATTGTCTGCAGAGTTAATATGAAGCGATCAGCAGCTGGTTAGGGTTAGCTTAGCATACACACAAAACAGGAGAAAACAGCTAGCCTGGCTGTCCAAAGGTAAGACAATCTGCCTACCAGTGCCTCTAAAGCTCCCTGATTAACACATTATATTGTGTTTATTTAATCCATAAAAAGGGTACAGACATGAGTAATCAATCAAATAAACATATTTCCCAATATGTTTAACTATTTTCACTAATTCCCACAGTCCTTTATTTACTAAACGACGGAGACTAGCTGCTGTAGCTTATGGTCATTGTTGTTTTTTTATCTCTTTCTTTCACAGGTTCAGGAGTGGCTATGTCTGAACTGTCAGATGCAGAGAGCGTTGGGGATGGACATGACCACACCGCGCTCCAAGAGCCAGCAACAGATACACTCTCCTTCTCATGCAGCCAAACCAGAACTTAAACCTGATGCTTTGACTCAGCCTGCACCCCAGACGCAGCCCCCTCCTCAGACGCTGCCTCCAGCGCAAACTCATCCTCCAGCACAGGCCCATCCTCCAGCGCAGGCCCATCCAGCGCCTGGCTCTACCAAACAGGCTGGTCCAGCTGGCCCAGGTCAGCATCAAGTAAAGCTCCCTCCGGGGGCAGTCGCTCTCCCCGGCATGGCCAAAGCCCCGTCCCAGCCTGATCTGTCCCGGAATTCTCCCGCCCACCAACCCCAGCACACCCGCCAAGACCAGACTCGCAGCGCGGGGAGCTCTCCTTCACGGCAGCCCCCACCTCCAGAGCAGACATTTGGGAAGCTGTTTGGCTTTGGTGCTTCTCTTCTTAACCAGGCCAGCACTCTCATATCTGAGACTACTCAACCACAACAACAGCCCCCCAAACCGGCCCCCAAACCAGGAGGACCTCCTGGTCCAGGACCTGGGGCGGGTAAACCCTCAGGACCTCAGCCTGCACAACAAGGGCCTCGAGCCCAAGCTCAGCAGCAACAACAGCAGGCACCCCCGGACTCCACTAAACCCAAAGCGTGTTGTCCTCTCTGCAAGACTAACCTCAACATCGGCAACACAGCAGAACAACCCAACTACAACACCTGCACACAGTGCCACCACCAAGTGTGCAACATGTGTGGATTCAATCCCACTCCACACCTGGTCGAGGTAAGACTCAGATTTGATCAGTTTGGCTTTCATTTACATGTAACAAAGTGTCAACTGGTCTGCAACGGCTTTCAGACTGTGCATTTCCTAAATTAAATGATTTGTTGATGTGTTTCCAGAGGAAATGCTGTGTCACGTTGCATTTGATTGGGTTGTGTTGTTATCTAATTGCGGCCGCCTGCTCTTGAAGTGAATAGCGGCAATTTACAGAGGATTCTTGTGCTTCAAGTGCTGTCAATTGGCCAACAATTGTCTCTGTTTGCTCTGTCTCTGAGGTTCCTCATGACCCCTATTATGTATGTCAGAGCTGGTTCTTGTTGATTGTTAGTATTTCAAAAAAAATAGTGCCTTATCGTTCGCTCCTATTCCTTAATATTCAAATATATCATGCAATGGACAAAAGACGATTTCTGCACAAGCAGGGTTGATATTTGTATTTTCAAGCTGCAGGTTTCTGTAGCTTACACACACAGCTTTATGTAAGCCTGTGAGCTTCTTCTCTTTCTCTCTCTCAGTGTTTCTCAGTCAGGACCTGCTCTGTTCTGCTCTGTCAGAGCCTTTCATGTAGTTAGCTGAGTGAAGTCCAGGCTGTGACTCACCTCATCAGTGTGCACTCTACCCTGGAGCTGCACAGAAATATATGACCCATCTACAAAAAAAATGGGCCTTATCAAGTTCAATTTAATGGTTAATCTTAGTATTGATTAGTCACAGGGGTTAGCTGAGGGTATATTTTTTCCTGAAATAATCTTTGGTCCTCTGTCATGCTGGGAATCCAGTTGGTAAGAGCAGAGACTTGCAGTAAGCCAGGCAATAACAGAGTTTAATTATGCAAATCAAGTCAAATTGAATGATAGCAGTAATAACTGGCTTTCTGCAGAGCGCTGGCTTTTTATGGGCAAGCCTTGTCTGCCCAGGCATCTGGTTGTCACAGGCACTAGCACAGGCCATTCATAGATTGCTATGGAAACAGAGAGATAATTTGTTTGTCAGGCGTCCCTTTCATGCTCGGCTGCTACGACGCTGAGCGTCTACAAAAACTTTCAGACTGCTTTTGCTCTGTTTTCAGGAGATACTCTGTTATTATGTGTGATTGGCTTCTGCTCTGCTGGCGTCGGCCTCAATCCAGCATAAGGTGCATTCTTTCCAAACCTGTGAACAGTTTTTTTTTGTCATTCCATGTGAGCTGGCAGGTCGGTCGCTCCAGAGTGGGTGAGAACCATTTGGACATGGTGTGAGGCTTTGTACTTTGAATCTTGGTTTCTCAGCTTGATTTCCGCAGCCTGTTTGGCACATTTTTCCTTCTCATCCTCTTCTAATCTCTTCAAACTTTTTTGTTTCTCCATTTCTTTTTCTCTGTATTTTCTCGCCTGTTGCAGACAGAATTCTAATTACTGCTCCCTGTTTTCATGATGGTGTGGTGACAAAGCCTGTAAATGCATCATTTCTTCTCGTCGCTGGTCTGGTTTGATTTTTTTATAGTCAATCTGGATGAGAGACAAACAAAGCTTGAATTGAATCTGTGCTCAGTGGCTTAACAGTTGGGTAGTGACCACTGTTTACCAGTTACTAGAAATGTATTAAAAGACAAGGCTATAGTGATATTTAATATTTTTGTTATTATGAACAAATCCTGAAAAGACCAAAACCAACAATGTGTAATTCTTCCCTGTCCGGTCTATAACTCTCAGCCCATTGGTTATTACTGAAGATGTACTGCAGATTTTTAATATATGTTTATTTGAAGTCATTTTAGCTGATTTATGTGGGGTCATCTAAAAATCATTAAATAATGGAACAATTTATGTGTTTAGCATTTTTTACGAGATTTGTGTTTTGATTGAGGAATAACAGTAATTGTTTACAATAATAATACCGTAGAAAATAATAACAATAATGACAATAATAGCACCAAACTTCTCCTCTCAGGCTAAACTATTTAAGGATCTTTTTGTAAGGAGAAAATCAGTTTTAAATGGTTTTCTATATGATTATACGTCTTTCCAAAAGATGTTTTTCCGGCTACAAGACGAAACAATTTATAGTAAATATAGTCTTCACCTGCTTATGAGAACTGAGGAAACGCTTCCACTGATAGAAAGTGACAAAACTGGGAAGAAAATGCAACTGTAAGTATGTACCAAAGTAATTAAAGCTGTTTAAAATGAACAATATTAAACTACAGTAGCTACAGAATGCATTCAGCCCACCATGCTCTTTTTTTTTCTACTAATCACAGTGGACTTAATCAGGTTTTTTTTTTTATGTCAAATTATGGAAAAAGTTAAAGAAATATCCACAAACTGACCTACATTACAATTACAAATGCAGTATAAGATTCAGAAATACTGCCTATTAAGTGTTCACCACCGTTACTATGTCGCACCTAAAGCATGATTCATAATAGACATCCTGTAATGAGATTCTCTGTCACTGTACTTAAAGAGAATCTGCTTGTGGATATCAGAAAAATGCTGGAAATATTCATGAAAATACATGTTCTGTCACCCCATGAGTGACACACTGCATAATTCATTCAGAGCAAATTAGGCTGAGCTGTATCATACAAAAAAAACATAGGCGGCCCCTTTTAAATTTGAGATGAGTCAATGAATACCAGTGTCTGTGCTTGAACGAGTGGAAGAACAGAGGAGGAGAGAAAGGAAAGAGGTGATAGATCGAGAAGGAGGAGGAAGGAGAGAAAGTGAGAACCAGAGATAATGAGTGAGAGGAAGCCAACTGTTTGTTACAAACACAATATTTCACATCAATTAGTGCTGAAAGTCATCTGGCCGTTTCCTCCCCATTATGGTTCTCAAGGAGATTAAAACCAACCTTGAGTCACTGTTGCCTCCCCAGAGTATGGTTGCTAATGCAACATAAGATGCTTTCACTGGAGTGTCTCCTGCTCGATCTGATTTACAGTACGCTGTCAGTCTTCACCCCTGAAATGTTTTTCTTTCTCTCCTTCCACTGCCACAGGCTACTCCAGCCTTCATCCATGCCATAGCTTTTTTTTTGACAATAAATCTATGTGGAGGTGTGTTTGAGACAATGCATTATGTTTGAGTTCACACATTATTTTTCCCATATGCCTGACATTTCCTTCCTACGGCTGGGCCGGTGGACTGATCTGACTCAGTGTGTCTATTATTATGATATAGTCGTGTCCCCACTGTTCGTAACAAGATGGAGGCGCTGAGTGGATCATTGGTAAACAGACCTAATTTCTCACAGAATTGTAGAAAAAGTGTCGAGAAACAGAAAACATACTTCATCAATAATTCAACGAGAACATTATAAATAGTTCATGCAGTGTGGAGCAGGGTGAGTGCTGTGTTTGATTCATCATGTCACATAAGGTCAGTGTGTGTTGATGCCCATGTGCATGCTGCATGCATGTGTATGAGAAGAGATGCAGGTGCATGACAGTTTTACTGGAGGACAGTGTCTGTTTGTATGAGAAGGAGCAGGTTGTGTGCTTGGTGTAAGAATCCAATATGATTTATGATGGTATCAAATTCTGTACTTGAACTCACAACAAGTCTACTTACTCAGAACATATATTTGGTGTCTTGTTCTGGCAACTCAGAGGAGTTTTATTCTAACATTTCAACTTGCCTCTTCAGCCTAGAAATTATGTTTTATCTAAATAAGACTCTCTCTCATCCGCTAGAATATTAAGGTGGATCAGGCAAACTCCCATTTAATATCAACATATCCTGGTGATGTGTCAGCAACAGCTGTAGCCTTTTCTGGCTCTGGTCCTTTGTCACAAATGTTTGTTCTGCCAGAGAACACACAGAGCTGAGACAAGATCAGCGTATACAATAACTTTACATCCACATATTTACAGTTTAGAATGTTCACATCATATCTGCTACTCACCTTTACCAGTATGCATTCACTGTATATGATGAATCCATAGTCACATACACACACACACACACACACACACACACACACACACACACACACACACACACACACACACACACACACACACACACACACACACACACACACAAAGGCACTCTCTCACAGTCTCATTCTGCAATATGCTCTGCTTTGACAAAGCAATTACAGACTGTACAAAGAGTGACCTTTTAACAGTTTGTAATGCCGTCTGCAGTCGCTATATATTGCCTCAGTTGTATGAGCCACAGGATCAGGATGCAGTAAACTGTGAGGTTAGCATACAATGAAATGTTGATAATGAGAAATTGCAGATAAATTGTGCAGCATGAAAGTTAGCCTTTAAAAACATTGTTTAACTTTCAAACATTTCACTGTGCAAATGGAGCATACTGTTGACTCAGTTGAAGAATCACTTACAGCCAACAGCTACTGAGAGCTACACACAGATTAAATCCATATCTTGAATTAATCAAAGTCTTGGTTGGGATTCTACTTCTACTTTTCCATTCACGGCTACAATTGCTGGAGACCGCAGTACCCTTGGAGACACACGGGCACTCAGTAATCATATGTATGTAGAACATGTAGTATTTGCTTACGTGTCACAGCTCTGCAGGAACACAGTTTGCCGCTCTCACACAGAGCCACACTGTATAGATGAACATGTCATTCTCATTCTCAAACATACTGGAAGTGTTTTCTGAAGGTTGGCACCAGCCTGTGTGTCCCTCAGGAGTCCCATCCAAAGCCAGATGGCTACCGGCATCATGCATCTAAGCCTGCCATGCTCAGCCTGGCTGCTTCCAATGTGATGATGGGACACCATCACAGATTCAAACACCCACCCGGCCTCAGTCAGCTGTTTGCTGCCTTTTAATACTTCCATATTCCTTTGTGCTGCATGTGCTTGTGCTTGTGGTTGGCCAGAGCACATGTATTAAAAAGAATTCAGATTCAGACGCCCACATGCAACTTACACATGCTGCACATACCAAAATACATGTATTCACGCCCACTGAAGCACAATACTATATTTGTCAGTTCATGGCTTGACAGTGATTTTGAATACAGACACTAAAAGGTTTTATTGGCATTACATTGCTATACTTAAATACAAATAATTGAGTTAATACATACAAGGATATTATTACCCATAACTACATCTTCAATCAGCTACAATCATGAATAATGCTGGTTACTAGCACATAAATCCATTGTTTGTCAGATCTCATGTTATAAAATTGAATGCAGACAATGTACAGAGCTAAAGCAAAGTCACTGCCAGACTGTGTACAAAGGTTGTTTTCAATACATGAGTGTAAATAGGGTTTGAGAGATGTTTGTAAGTTTACTGTACAAAAATCTAAAAAAGGGTTAAAAGAAGATATATTTCAATTATAGAACAACGCTAACATGAATGTAAGAATGGACTCATTTTTGTTTTTCAAAAGGATTGTTTATAAAACTATTTTTGAGGGTTACAAGTGTGAATGAAATGTACATAAATATATATATATTGTTTCTTCTTTATATTGAATTCATTATCTGATTTAATTGATAAGAATTTAGGATAGGAATATATAAGCATTATGCTTCTACCTATACCTTTTCAATTCTAATTTGTATATTAGATTGTGGCTTTACTTATTGTATTGTATGTAATAATTGACTGAATAAAACACACATACTTATCTTCAACCATTATTACTGTTACCACCGTTATTTCAACCATCCGTTTCTTGCATTATGCTACCCTTTAAAAAAAGCGCCTGATACCTTTTAAACATGTTCCAGCTCAGGAAACACCCTGTTCTCTCAGCCCTGCTCCTCCTGTCTACATGCCTTAGTTGGAGACTCGCTGTTGACACATTGATTGAATTGGCAATTACTTCTGGTTGAATCGCTCGCAGTTGACATTGCAACACGAGTACTCAGCCCTCTTGATTCAGTCTACGCTCTGTTGATTTAGCGGCAACAGCAAGGTGAGCATCTAAAAACCCTTGCACATAATACAAGAGTATTTATAAGACACAGGTGACTCGGGCACAAACAAAAAGAGGCAGAGACAGCGAGATGGGTGTGTTTCTGTGTGTTTATGGTGGTGGGGATTGTAGAAGGAGCTAATAGTTGAGAGTGTTTGTAATCCGTGTTGAGGGAGTGTAGTGATCCCTTGAGTATGATGCTTTACCCCGGCACACCATTGTAAAGATCCACCCACACAAATAAGGGCCATCTGAGAATAGTAAGCCTTGATGGCTGATTAAACTGAGACAAAGCCCATTTTCACTTGATATTAGAGTTGAAGAGGCCGTAATGGTGAAACAAAGGTTTTTCCACCGAAAGCCTGTATTTCAAAAGAGGCGACACATGTTCAGTTTGAATAACATGAGGCAGGATCACCCAAAACCCTTGTGCCACAGTGACAAAATACAGTGTGTGACTGTGCTGCAGTAGACATAAAGACAGGAAGATGATGGGATGTACAGCAATGACTGCTTCCTGTTGAGATTATGTGGCACCCAGCACAGATGGCTCGCTGGTTTGGAGGCTTAAATGCTACTCACTCTCATCTCTGGGACCTCTGTGTTTGGCAGCAGGCTCTGGGCTCTGTCTGAGCTGGAGTCGCATGCACTTTGTTTAAACTCCTGTACATCGCAGACCTGCTGAGAGATCCAGGACAAAGCTCCCACAACAGCTTGTATATTCCAGTGCAATCTTTTGTGCTTTTTAAGATTTTTGAGATGTTGCACCGTATTTCCTGATTCTAAACATGGGACTGACAGACAAAAGAAAAGGGTGAGAGGAGAATCTGCATTGACTAGCACCATTTGACACTGGGATTGCATTTATGTGCCTTATTCTGCTAAGCGTCTGTTCACCACATTTTTCACGAGATGTCTTTAAGGTCAACCTCGACCTGTTCCAAGCCCTGTCTGCACCGGCAGCCATATCAGCTCGTTTGATGAATGGCTATCTCGGAGCACAGTGACCATATTGAACTTGAATTACCCTCCAGTTCTTTTCTGTGGCTCTTTTCTTCAACTGCCCTTCCTCTCCTACCTTGCGAGTCAATGTGCTTTGAAGCCTACACGGGACCTCAGCATTGGCTTAATCACCTCTTCAGAACTCATCATCTTCAAGGCCTGGTGGCGTTGCTAACGAGCTTTAGCGATGCTCCAAGGGCTCCTGGCAGTGCTATGTCTATCCTCGGTGTCACAGCCACAGAGGTGGGCCGGAGCAGTCCTCCCACCCCTGCTACTGGGCCCTCCTGTCTCAACACATCACTTCACCAGCCTCATCGGTGCTCCTGCTCTCTCTTCCCCTGCAGAACCTCAGGCATGCAACTACCCCCTAATGCTGCCATTAGGAAAGAAGGAGGGGGTCAGTTGAGTGTGTGCTATGCTTAGAGGCTGCAAATACTAAAAGGCTGGCGACACAAATGTGAGATTATGGAACGGAGACGTGTAGTTGTATGTCAGGGCAATGAAAATACAGAACCAGACAGAGGGAGCGCTATAATGAAAGGGAGCAGGAGATTGAGAGGCAAAATGAAAGAGATAAAGCTCACTGATCACTCAGATATTACATTTAACCCCTTGCTAATCTTCTCAGTGCTGCAGCTGTCGGGCAGCAGTGGAGATGACCAGATCAACGATGAGGGTCTGGGCTGCTGCTCTGAGCCTAACTACGATATTAACAATAGCAAAAGCAGCATGAAGATCATTACACTTGGCCAGAGATATGGTCCTCCCACTGCCTCGATTAGTGAAGACACTGAGGCTCCACTGGTGGGGGCGTGACACAACAACCAAAGGAAGTGTAATCGCGCTTAATGGGTTCACTTGGTCACTGTCATCTTGCTATTTAAACACCTCACTTCTCAAACCAACACATATAGGGTTGTTCTTTTTTCAAATGTATAGCTATTTACTTTCTTTTAAAAGCTAGATTAGTGACCCCTGTGCTTATTATATCGTACATAATGTACAAAAATATGCAATATTACTTAATGTGCTTTGAACTTTGTGCCACCTATTTCACCCTTCTATTATCAACAGCAAGACAAAGTACGAGACAAGCCCAACGTGTAAGTCAACTTATCCTTAAATAAAAATGTTCTTTTGCATTTCTGGTCGTTAAAGGCTTATTGATCTATTTCTCCATCAGCGTCAGACTATGAGCAATGAGGTTCTACATGCTGATAGTTTTTTTTATGCCAAAGTAACGATGGTTTAGTTATTGCCCATTAGAGATTTCTATATTTTTATGTTGTGTAGTGCAGCATTAGTATACACCATTTTTGCTGGACTCATTCCAGTAGAGGAATCACCTCACTAAATGTGTGAGATAGGTTGCAACTTGAGTAACTTGTTTAAAGGATAAATGTGAGATACATGAATTGCATTTGCTTGGCTGATAGCTGCAGATTCGCCTGGCAGCGGTATTAGAAACTCATCTAAAATGAAACAGGGCCGAGGAGACAGCCTGATTAACTTGTCCTGGGGACAGGCATATGCAATGAGATACATGACTTGTTTTGGCTTGGCTGCCAACCACAGTGTAAAATAGGTTTGTTTGGCTGCAGCTTGATTAACATTTTGGAAAACAGATGTATGATTAGAGGTTTGACTGTTGTTTTGTCACTGCCTTTATTTTGTTTTTGCCTCTGAGCAAAAAGCACATCTGACAGTTTGTGTGGCCAAAGGAGTGAGCAAATTACCCACCGCACATCCTCTGTATGATGCTGCAGATAAACTATACTGTTTTTGTACTTCTGACTTAATCTCAATCAGCCACATTGGCACTTATATTGCTGACATTAAGCTTGTTTGCTGATTAAAGATTAAAATGGTGGAGAACCGTCAAAGAGTCAGGAAATATGAGACCAGTGGAGGTGTGGGAAGGTGAAAATAAGCCACATCAATGACTTCTTATTATACTGACTGCAATGGACAGTTTGACCACAGTGGAAGGTTTCATTCAATAAACTAAGCTGAGCCATGTGCTGCCGCTCTTTGTGCTTTTTATGTAAGATTGCAGAGAAATAAACATTGCAATTCATATTGAATATTCCTAGAGCAAATTAGCAGAGCTGGGCTAAAAGGCTATCCAAAAAAAAACAAAGAAAATGAAGGAAACTGTCAAATACCACCCTCCGCCTTCAGAACAGATGCAGCCATCCTTTTGATGCTTTCTTACAAGTCCTGAAGTGTGTGAAGAGGGATATTGGATTGTTCTTGTCCTCTAGGAAAGATTTCACTTCTTTGAGGTACAAAGGAGGTGGAGCCACAGAACCTCCCTTAAAGATTCAGTTATATTTAGACATGGTGGAGGCGATGGATTAGCATTATTATTTGTCATGTTTAGTAGCTTAGTGCCACACATAAGATGATGGTTTGGAAATAGTATTCTTAATGGATTTAGACAACTCTTGTGTTGTTGGGTTGTTTCTAAAATGAAACATTTTACATAATGGTAATTTTGTTCAGGATTTTGGAATTTGTTTATTTATCATTTTGTCTCAGAGGCACTTTCAAATAATGTTTAGATAAAAGTTTTACATTTGACTACATATATGTATAATTTTTTACAGATGTTTTTTCCTATGGAGATACCTTAACTGATCCAGAATTTAAACAAACAATGTGTTCCTCTGAATGTTCCTGCCCAAATACGTTGTGTGGTTGGAAACATGTTTTCAGATAAAATTACTTTGTGGGTTAATTCGGATGTCTTGGTGCTTTCACTGTGTCTTATTTATGTATCGAGAGCCCTCTTCTGAGGCAGGAAACTCTGACTGATGTGATCGGCCCCTGTGTGCTGGGCCAAAAGGGGGCACCTGTTGCCCCCGTTGATACCAATAGAAACGGACAGAATGAGTAAACAAAGAGCAGGAAGCATGACCTGACGCTGGCTACCCGGCCCCCCGGAGGGACAGAAGAGACACACATACTTAATGGCAGATGACACACTGTTGTCCTGCAGCAGCACACTATAAAAGGTTATTTCACATAAAGACTGCCACTGTTTTGGTAAAGTCTTCCACTGTCAACACTTTGCTAGTTTGCTTAATTGTTCACATTAGTCATGTAATAATCAAGCAAGGGATATGGTTAGCTTTTAAGATCTGCTTCTCAGGAGTTCGGGGGTGCTGGAGCCGATCCCAGCTGACATTGGGAGAAGGCAGGCTTCACCCTGGACAGGTCGCCAGGTCTAAGGGCACATATCGAGACGGACAACCATTCACGCTCACATTCACCCCTACGGCCAATTTAGAGCCTTCAATTAACCTAAGCTGCCTATGACTGTAAAAAAGCCACTGCTTTTGTACGAGGTAACGTTCAGATTTTTCTAAACTACACATCAACCATATTTTTCTGTGTTCATATTCATGAATAAATGTTAATTATTAATACTGCTGGACATAGGGAGCATTTAAAAGACAGTTCCAAAGTTTTGCTGTTGAAGCTTTCAGGCAAGGCAAGGCAAGGCAAGTTTATTTGTATAGCACATTTCAACACAAGGCGATTCAAAGTGCTTCACATACAACCATTAAAAGCATAAAAACACGATCCAAAATAAAAGATTTAAAAACAATTAAGAACATTCATTAAAACAATAAAAAACAGTTAAAAAGCAAAAAGTGTTTTGTTCTGACTCTTGGAACATAAAGTAGACCAGTCCCAGACAACCTGGGGGGTCAGGATGGTTCATAAGGCAGCAGCAGATCACTAATGTATTTAGGCCCTAAACCATTCAGGGCTTTATAAACCAGCAGCAGGATTTTAAAGTCAATTCTTTGTTGGACAGGAAGCCAGTGCAAATACCTCAGAACCGGAGTGATGTGATCCACTCTCCTGGTCTTAGTGAGGACTCGAGCTGCAGCGTTCTGAATCAGCTGCAGCTTTCTGATTGGCTTTTTACTGAGACCTGTGAACACACCGTTACAGTAGTCAAGTCTACTGAAGATAAATGCATGGACAAGTTTCTCCAAATCCTGTTGAGACATAAGTCCTTTAACCCTTGATATATTCTTCAGGTGATAGTAGGCTGATTTTGTAACTGTCTTGATATGACTGTTCAGGTTGAGGTCTGAATCCATAACTACACCTAGATTTCTGGCTTGGTTTGAGGTTTTTAACGTCAGTGATTGTAGCTCAGCGCTCACTTTCAATCGTTCGTCCTTGGAACCAAAAACAAGTACTTCTGTTTTATATTTATTTAATTGAAGAAAATTCTGGCACATCCAGTTGTTGATTTCTTCAATACATTTAGCCAGCACTGGTATGGGATTATAGTCCCCTGGTGATATAGTTATGTAGATTTGTGTGTCGTCTGCATAGTTATGATAACACACTTTGTTGTTTTTCATAATCTGAGCCAGTGGAAGCATGTAGATATTGAACAGAAGAGGCCCCAGTATTGAACCTTGGGGAACACCACATGTCATACCAGTAAGCTCTGACGTGTAATTAGCTACCGACACAAAGTATTGTCGGTCCTTCAAGTAAGAGTCAAACCAGTTAAGTGCTGCGCCAGAGAGTCCTACCCAGACTTTCAGTCTGTCTAGTAGTATGTTGTGATCGACTGTGTCGAATGCAGCACTGAGATCCAATAATACTAAGACTGAAGTTCTGCCACTGTCTGTGTTTAAGTGGATGTCGTTGAAAACCTTAACAAGAGCAGTTTCAGTACTGTGATGCTGACGAAAGCCAGACTGGAAGACATCAAAACAGTTATTTTCGGCCAAGAAGCTATTTAGCTGTTGATAAACCACTTTTTCCATTATTTTACTTAAAAAGGGGAGGTTTGATATTGGCCTATAATTTTTCATTATTTCGGGGTCTAAACTAGCCTTCTTTAGGAGTGGTTTAATAACTGCAGTTTTTAGGGCTTGTGGGAAATTTTACAATTTGTAAAAGGTCAGTGATCATGCAGTGTGAAATATTTTTGAAAAAGTGTGTTGGTAGAATATCTAAGCAGCATGAGGATGTTTTCAGATGTTGTATAATATCTTCTAAGCTTCTTTGGTTAATTGAATGAAATTGTGTCATGATATTTGGATGGATGTTATTTAAAGAAGGTGACAACACACATCCTGTGGTTGGTGTGGAGCCACCAACTGCTTGTCTAATTTTCTGAATTTTGTCAGCAAAAAAGAATGCAAATTGATTGCATGCCCAGGTGGATTGGAGCGTAGCAGTTACTGACACCGGAGGGTTTGTTAGCCTGTCCACGGTAGCAAATAAGGCGCGTGTATTGTTATTGTTTTTGATTATGATGTCAGAGAAGAAGGCCTGCCTTGCATTTCTAAGTTCCAAATTGTAGTTGCGAGGGAGTCTCAAGTGTACATTGGGACCCACTGATTATTTCACACACTGACTTACGACTATATTTCCACAAACATTTATGCTTCCCAATGGATGGATTGTTATTGCGTTGGTGATCCCTTAAAAGTGCTAAATTCCACATTCAGAGCATAATTTTGACTGATTGCCTCTATCCGGCTCTCAACATGGTGACGGCTGAGCCGGCGAATAGCAGTAATGCAAACAACAGCAACATTGCTGACAGAGCTAACAGTGTTTACCTGAGTTGTGGGTTATCAGCGGTAACCGCTGTATGAGCACAGTGCAGAGCGGCGGCGATTAGCTAGCCAGCGGGACACACTGCGACTCACATGCACTAACATGCATGTGTTTTCGACCAGCTACGTAAACAAAGCACAGAGAAACTCGGATTACAACACGCAGAGAGAAGAGAGTGAAGCCATTCAATTCTCAGGTAGACCTTGCTCAAACTGATATGCTATATTTATAATAAAATAATCTCAGTGACTACTCCTACAAATAAATAAATGACTTGTCTACCTGCAGGTTGGCCTATCAAACTGCCGCACCCTCAGGAGAAGAAATATTTATTCAGGACAGTGTAGTATGGAAATACCCTGCTAAACTCATTGAGATGATCATCTGGTGTCATTTTGAATATACTGCAGGGAACTGTATGAGTGACTGTGACTGTAGTTGAGACCTGCTTCCTCCGTGGATGATCCTTCATTTCCTCTCTAATCCACAGGCCTGACCACGTGTCGTCATTGAAGGAGTCCCAGGGGATTAACCTATATACCTGCTGACTCTTACTGACCTGTCACAGCCTTGTGGTGGAGTGGCACAGCCGGGCACCCTACTGTGACATGTGCTCGCTGCACACTTCACACTGCGCACCACTGTTTATTCAGATTGTGCATAATGGAAATGGATACGATGGTTTAAAGGGCTCCGATAGGGCATTCATAGAGTAACCTGCTCTGCTGATCTTTGATTCTTAGTGTGGATATCACTGCAGTGAAACAGGATTGCGAGTATGGTTGTTTGTAGTTAATCATTTGATTTCGATTGAATGTAAATGACCTTTGACTGTCCAAACTTTACATTCAGTGTGTTTAGGTGTTCCTATGCTCCGTTACTGGTATGAAACGTGAGTGTGTGTCTGGGCACCAAACTGTACGTGACATATTTCCCCACTCACCTTAAACTCACCCCATTCATACCTGCTTGGCAGCGCGCCCCTGTGCACTTAATAATTCACACTGACCCTCTGCTCCCCTGACCTTCACTTGTTACGAATTAATTATGACCTCCTCTGTCATACACCTCATTAATCTCTATGAGAGACAGAACATGAAGGATTATTATGATGATTTCTGCCTTTGTTGTTACATAGCGATTCTCTTTATTTCAGTTCTTTGTTATTACTTTGAAGGTTGACGTGGTTGGTGCTTTTGAAAAGATTCCATTCAGGTAATAACCGGAGCTGTTTTGATGGGGAAGACGTGAAAGCTACTGTTGAATTTTCTTGGGATAAATTGTGTAAGAAGTAGGATAGACAAAGTTTGACATTTAGAAGTCAAACTCTGTGGAAGAGGATAACAAAAGCATCCATTTGCAGAAGATTGGGAGCAGCCTTTTTAACATTTTGTGCTCTCTATTGTGACATGAAAATAACTATTTAGTGGGAATTGATCTTACTATCCTTTCTGGTCACCTAACATATGATATACCTCTGTGATGTTTGTGACTGCAGTTCATGTCAGTTGACATTTCTTACTCACAGCTTGTGGTCTGGTTCCTGGGGGAGACACCATGCGGGGGACAGACACTTGCTGTGAGTTGACTGACAGTGAGAGGTGGAATACTGATATGGTGTAGGCTACACAAAGTATGTTTAATTGCACATGTGTTCGTACACTTTTCTGATCAGCATATCAAAATATATCCAAGTGCATGTGTGTTTGTCAGAAGTAAAGTGGAACAGCGGGGGAGTGACTGTCTCCACACCAATAGTGTAGGGAATAAGAGCTGAGATGGTATTACAGTAAAACGGTTGGTGTTAAATATGCAGCCCACTCCAAGTGCAATATTTAGCAGGATGCTTGAATCAGACTATGTGAGTGCACTGTTTGTTTTTCATGTTGTTGTGTGGGTGTGTACGCTCCCACAGGGCTCCATATCTCTTCATGAAATTCTGCGCTCTCTGGCTCCCTCCATGGGCAGGAAGTGTTAAAACTCTCCATCATATTCTTGCCTCACCAGCAGTTTGGCTCTGTAGGTCTGTTATCTGTGCACATTTCTGGTAAACGTCACTTTTGTGCATGTTGGCCTTTATTTCATGTTGCAACAAAAACATAGAGCAAGTCTCTGATTTATGACCAGGCTTGTGAGTTAAAGAATGTGACCTTTTATTCTAGCCGCGTGGAGAAAAAGGTGTGACGTGCAGATCACAGAGTCCACTTTGGGCATTCTTTGTAGTCATCTCTCCCTGAAGAAAACATTTTCCAGTAGCCACCTCTGCTATTATAGCTCCTGCTATCAAAAGGGAGACTGCATAGCTGCATTTCAGCTAGAAGGCGAGCAACCAGTAAAGCAAAAATAAAGCAGTGACTACTTTATGAAAAAGAAATAAATGAAGATAAATGAAGTGCACAAGAACACACATTGTATTGCCTAAAGCAATGCATGCACTGTCACATGGGAGGCAGTTCTAACAAATACATGTCCCTATATGTATATGACAGTAGCAGACTGACAAAGTTAACCACAAGCTGGTGAGCAGCTAAGAACCACACATTTTGATCATTAGTTGGTGTAGAGAGCAAACCAGAGCCAAAAGGAGAGGGATTCATCAGATGGGCAAAAAAAACAACTCCAAATGAATAAACATTTGTCATGTTAACTTTTGTTTCTACTGCCCTCAAGTGGCCAAATAATGATTGTGGGTTTAAGTTAGCAGCGTGCATTCTGTGTGGGACCCTCTCCAACATGTATGCACTTTCTTTTGATTTGGACCCATCCATCCATCCATCCATCCATCCATCCATCCATTATCTGAACCCACGTTCCCCACGTTGGACCCACGTTTTTCAAATCTTTTGTCAGACGGTCTTTGATTTATTTGATTCAATGTTTCCACGTACGTTTGGCCCATGACCACTCATATAGCTAATAAAACATTTTGGAAGAATTAGATGAAGAGGAGGAGTTCCTGTGCCAAGAAATAATAAGCTGTGGTGTTGTAACAGGATGTGAGGTACTTGTCCAGAAACTCTATCTCCCGGTTCATCTCTGTCCAATCAAACCTCTGCCTGGTGCGTATCACATTTTTCAGGAGGTGTGCGACGCATCTCTGCAGCTCTGTGTGAGCTTCATAAACCATCTCTGAGGCTCTAATGGATTTAATTAGCATTGAAACTACAGAAAGTAAACAGGCATGTTAGTTTTAAATCCTCTTTTGAGTCACACTCTGGAGTACCATCCTGCAGGAGGTTTGCATTTCCCCCCTTCTTTGTGCAAGGGTGCCTGAAGTGTTAAGCAGACTCCTTTTTGTTCTTCAGAGTTATGTCTTTTTACAACTTCAAGAACATGTTTTATAGCCCGGAGTTCATCTTCAACTTGTGGGAGCATGGTCTTCTTGCCTCATTACATTTCCCATTCTGCCTTTATTGGATCATTCCAAATTGAGGGAGACAGTAAAAAATAGTTGGATTTTAATTTAGGAGGGTACATTCCTTAATCAAATCCAGCCCCATCGGAACACTTTTACTTTGTCATTTGCATACCTGCTTTTAGCTTCGCTTGTCATTAGGGGTTAGCAGTCAGGATAATTAATGTACTTTCCTTGCTGCATTACATCATTCGGTGAATTTATACCAAACCACACTTGTATAGACATGGACAGACACACATGTACACATACTAGCACACACACACACACACGCACACATACATAAGTGATCAGGGCTGTAATGTCTCAGCAAGCTTCTCTGAGAGTGGGATCAATCTATGGGAATGGGATCAATCTCTCTGACCTTTTCCTTGTGGTAACCTGCAGTGTTCAATCCCTCATTATTTTGACAGTTAAAGGGCAGCTTTTCCGGTTGTGAGCTGATTGGAGCATCGCTACACTACCAGTGTTCAAACTATCCACCCTTGTCTCTCATTCACTAACTGCTCTCTCAACACTAGTCTTGGTACCTTGTCAACTGAAATGAAAAAAACAAATTCACGTTTGTTAATGCGTCAAACACTTTTGCTCAACCTGTGTTCCTTTACAATTCAAACGTTGTGGACACCATAAGCATAAGATAATGGTTATATAACGTAACATTTGCTGCAGAGATGCACAAACTGTATAAAATATATATATATATTAGAGGGGCTCCACAGTGGACCTCCTTTTGATACATTTCTAGATTTGTTTTTTTCAAGGGAACTAAACTTAATTTGCATGTGTTTTGTTGCAGTGCTCTGAGCTCATTATATGACACACCATATAATTATTCAGACTTCGATTAACACTAGCTATAAACAGGAAGAAGATCCAGACACTGGACATCTTAGAGCGAGTAACAATCTACACTGGTGAGAGTAGAGATTGTTAGAAGGGTACAGTGTGAAAAACAGAAATCATGTGTTCTGTCAAAATGTCTTCAAACTAGATGGTGAAAGCCACGAGTCATGACATGTGGCAGTGGAAAAGAGCCGATGTCAAATACTTCAGATGTAATTGATACATTACAGTCAGTGTGTAGTCTTGTCAGCCACATCTGAGTTACAGTTCAGAGCCGAGGTTAAATACTCTCTCCACTGAGCACACAAGTTAACTTCCTGCCATTTAATGAGGTTACCAGCTCACTAACAAGATGATCTCACGGACAAACTGAGCCTGCTGCTACCACACAAGTACAGTACAACCCCACACACAGTTACAGTAACCCCCCCCCCCACCCCCCCACACACACACACACACTCAAACACACACACAGACGGAATCCCCCAAAACAGAAAAAGTATAAAGACAAGTGAATGAAAAAAAACAAAAAAAAACTGTGTTTCTTAAGTAATTATTTTCTGTTTGAGCAACAAATTCCCTTTTCTGTCTCTTAAGTTGTGTCTGTGGTTTAATCTCTTTGTATTGAGCTGAGGTGCTTTTCTTCAGAGGGCAGTTAAAAAGTAGAAGATTGCCACAGTGAATTGGTTGCTCTGTTTTCAGAGAGCATTAAAAGCAGAGGCTCAGTCTTTTTTACGGACCTGATTTTCTCCACACAGTGTGGGCAGAGGTGGGAAACACAGCCCACAATGCTCACTGCTGTACAAGCTAAAGCACTCTACATGAATAATTTGCAACTCCCATCTCCGGTTTGGCCTGGCTCCTCTCTCCCTTTCACCCACGCAGTGATGTTATGCTGATTCAGGAGCAAAGAGTTTGGCTTTGCCAATATGGCACCAAGAAAGCTTCTATGTGGAGGCAAAACAATCTTCATTATAGTATCTAATTTAGGTAGATCATTAATTCAAGTAGATTTTCTGTGGTTTTGAGGGAGTTGGAAGTGAGTTGAGACTTCAAAGGCCGGGAGATTTATTTTAGATCGGTTGATTATGTAACTGTATGCATGCATGTGTGCACACAGTACACACACATAGAATGTCCTCACGTCTATATTGTCGCTTCAGTGGTTTTCTGTCGGTCCCATTGTGCACTAGCTGTCCACAAGCACACAGACGCTTGACTCTGACATTTCTACACATTTCTTTGGTGTGAAAGAACCGGCACAGATGGCCAGTTCTGAGAGTACTGCACCTGTTTATATATAGCTTCTCAGTAGAGCACTTGAGAGAGATGAAAACAAAGCAAGTCTGTCGGTTTGGCATGCCAATGACTCCATCCATGCTTTGTGGTCTCAGTTTAGACAACAGATCCCTGGAGGATTTGGACACGGAAAGATTTCATCCTGAATGAAGAAATTGCATCAATAAAAATAGCCTTTTACACATAGATTTCGAATGTAGCCATTATATCTTTATACTACGTTTTATTACATTTGGTTCTGGCAGTTATTGTATTAAGTGGGTAACTGTAAAGGTAGTCATTGAGGTTTTTGCTCCTTGAAAGGTTTTCAATCTGACGAAGTGTTTGCCAGGCTCTTATTTTGTTTATCTCCTTTTATGCTAAACATATTTGTAGCTGCCATCACTATTCCATGCGCATATTTTCACCATATTCATGATTCAAATTGCATCATTTCTAAATGAGGGAGCTGTATAATTTAACACTCATGTTGCATAAGGGTCTAATTTAGTTATTATCAACAGAAGAACAGTTGAAGTCTTTTCCCATGACAGTAATCCAGAGAGGTTGAGTCTTTCCCTACAGGCAGCAGTTTGGGGTATCTGCAAGCTACCTGACCAGCAGCTGGTGAAAACATCTCAACGTAACAAGCTACAGACCCAAGAACTGAAACTGTTTGTAGATTATTCAAATATCTGATTGTTAGAAAATGAATTGGAATCAATTTTGATATACAGTAATTCAGGACTTTTTTAGGGCACAATGACAAACATTTTATGGTCTCAGCTTTTTATATTTGATTATTTGACAGTTGTTGATGTACAATAAATCAATGAATTAAGATAGTAATGATCTATTCAACGAGTATGCATATAATTGATAGTTGTGATCCAAATACTTTACTGGAAAGTCTATTCAAATGTGTCAGTTAGCCAGAAACACAATTGTTCTGTGTCTGCTGATTGTGTAGTTTGGCAATTTGTTGTTATCATGACAGCATGCCAACTTCAAAAGGACTTGACATAGGGCTGGATGTCTCTCAGCTTGTTTAGATAACTGATAAGTTTAATTAGACCTGCAACAATAAGTCGATTGGTTGGTTGATGGACAGAAAATTAAAATGACAAAACAAGACATCAGCAACAACAAGAACTTGTGATGCACATTTGATGCTATTTTTTTTACATTTGTAGACCAGTAATCAGTAAATCAAGAAAATGACCGGTAAATTAATCAATGATCAAAATTGTCAGTTGCGGCTCCCTACTATAAAGCTGTGTACTGGGAAACTTTCTTCAGGGATTCTCCGAAGATCATGAACATGAATTTTACTTTATTTATTAATTTCTCTGTTTTGTTTGCCAATTTACTTTTGATTGGTAGGCATTTATTTATTTAACCATCATCTTTACCACCGCCTTCTTTCTAGCACTCATTTAGTTCACCACCACATTATCTTTCTACCATCTTTTCCACCCACTACCTCCTCCATTCTCCTCTTCCTCCTTTTCCATTATCTTTTGTTAAATTTCAGCTGTAGCTTTGTTTACCACCCACATTAGCTAGTGGTTAACCATTATTCGTAGATTATTTTGCCTTCACGAATCAGTTTTACTGGAAAAATAGTAGAAGCGGCCTGTATTGGTTTATAGCAACCTTTTATCGAGGCCAGTGAGCCAAACTGTTTCTATACGAATCCAGAGGACACACAAGTAGCCCTGAGTAGAACACAATAAATCAATCTCTCACTCACACAGAGCCTGATCAATTTCTCTACACAGATTAACTATGAAGTGACAAAGAAGACTTTATCACCAGAGACTTGTCTGTCAAACGCCGGTCTCTGGGGTCTTTAGATTAAAATCCCTATCCGGCTGTTAGGATGTTTCTTGCTGAGTAAATGATTGTCACTCTCTGTCTATCTCTCTTTTTTCTAGCTTGTAACAGATTTGCTCAGTTATTTGTATCATTAAGGAAGATACGGTATATATTTTTTAAACTCTCCTCCACATCAGACATGTGACAGAAGTGACAGATCCCCAATAACGTCAACAACTAAGTAACAAATAACATATTTGTTAGCTGCAATGTGAGCAAAATTTAAGCGCATTGGAAAATAATTCAAAATTTCTTTGCACCCTTTTCTGACATCTTGACTGACTGCAGTAAAGGTTTCCTCTCATTCAGTCATTGAACACCTGCATTGTTTTGTTTATTTTCCATTTCAGGGCATGTTGTTGAATTCCATCTTCTATATTAGGCTTTTGAGTATGACACCAAGTAATGATTTATTTGGCAGATGGTAATTGGCAATAGAGGTGTTTATGAGGTTATTTGTTTTGTTGTATGAGTCTGTGACACAAGGACGCTCCCTCTTCAGGCCTCGGGCACAGAAGATTATCATAGAAACGGAGGGCTGTGTTACAAACATGGTGCCGCCTCTCTTTTCAGCTTTCATAATCTGTAATATAACCATTTCTCTCCATCAGGCAGTTTCATTGATCTGAGGCATTGCCCTGAAATTGAAAGTTTATGTTAATATCCTGCCTTTGATGGGATTTGTTCTAGATTTTTTAGCAGTGTCCAAATCTATAACTACCACCATACAATCCTTTACTCCTGCTGATTGAAGGTTTGCTTTGGCCTCCATAAAATATTGAATGACAGTTGCACTCCTCCAATCTAATAACAGACATGCTAATTTGTATTCACACAGCACTCTTTCTCTGTGTACCCGGTTTTAGAGTGCTTAATGTTGTCAAATGATTAAGTCTTCATCAAGAGATGGAAGGCCTTGTTTGGACAGGCTTTCAAATATTCAGTTGTTCAGACTTGCTATACCGAGTTCTTGGCATTTCATGATCGTTTGTAAAGCAACAATTTTCTGATTAAATTTTTTTTAAACAAAAATGTCTACACCCATCAATCATCATAAAAAATATGAAATAATGTGTTGAAGTAGTGTCCATATCAAAGTGAGCTCCAATGTATGTAGACAGATTGCTGCCCATTGAAATAGTTTCCCTTGGAACAAGGTGACACTAAGAAAACTGATTTGCTGTTCTCTTTGTGCTTGTTTTTCAGAAGAAAGAATGGCTGTGCTTGAACTGCCAGACGCAGAGGGCTCTGTCAGGAAGTTTAGGAGATGTTGCAGCTCCTGTTGTACAGCCCTTGGGATCCCCCCGGCCACCTGCAACAGCCAATCAACAACCACCTCAGCAGAAAGGGCCAAATCAGCTTTTAGGGCCTAGGCCCACAGGTCCTCAACAACAACCACCGGGTCCCCAAGTAAGTGGCCCTGTCTCGTCCGTGAAACATGCTGGGCCTGCCCCTCATACCAAGGGGCCCAGTCAAGCTTCCCCTCAAACCAAGGGCTCTGCCCAACCTGTTCTTCAACCCAAAGGTTCAACTCACCCACCTTCCCAAACTAAGGGTTTATCACAGCCCTTAGCTCAGAGTAAGGGACCTCAAAGTAAAGGTCCTAATCAATCACATGCTCAGAGTAAGGGCCCTGTTCAGTCTTCTAACCAAATGAAGGGCCAGTGTCAGGCCAAAGGGCCCCCTCAGACAAAAGGATCTGCTCAGCCCTCTGTTCAGACTAAGGGCCCTTCTCATCTTCCTGGTGCCAAGGCCACCCCTGGTAAAGCCACACCCAACCATGCCAAGGCCTCTCCCACCCCATCAAAAACAGCACCTACTCAGTCTAAACCCGCAGGTAACAACCAGGCCCGCAAACAGCCGCAGTTCCAGGAGAAGTCTAAAGTCGCATCTAAATCTCTAAAAGAAGACGTCAAGGCCTCACCAAAGAAGACACTGTCAGAGACTATCACTTCACCAAAAGATATGAAGATAGCTGAAGATTCACAGAAGTCAAGACACCATGAAGTGAGCTACCTGCAACTTCTTCGCCTTCACATGTTACTCTTGATTCACCATTTTTATTTTATGTTTTTGCTCCATTCAAATAATTGGAACCATTTCTCATCATCCTTGTAATCATTCACTCCACATCACTATTGGGGCAATCACATTATTATGTCTCTCTCATTTCTTCTCATAATTAGGATTTTTGTAGTTAACATGTTTGTTTAATATTTTGTTGTTGCTCTTCTTTTCCTTCTTTATACTTATCAGTTCCATCATTCCATTGTCATCATTTACTCTGAAGGTATTAGTTATTATCAAATGTACTATTGTCACTATAAACACATCATTGCCACCATTGCCGTCATCGTCATCGCTATTGTCATCGCCATTGTTATCGCCATTGATATCGCCATTGATATCGCCATCATCGCCATCATCGCCATTGTCATCGCCATTGTCATCGTCATTGTCATCGCCATTGTCATCGCCATTGTCATCGCCATTGTCATCATCATCGCCATTGTTATCGTCATCGCCATTGTCATCGCCATTGTCATCGCCATTGTCATCGCCATTGTCATCGTCATCGTCATCGTCATCGCCATTGTTATCGCCATCGCCATTTCCATTGCCATTGCCACCGTTACCCTCATCGTCATATCTTAATCCTTAGCATCATCATCACTATCATCATCATCGTAATCCTTATCATCATTGTCATTATTATCACCATCTTCATGTTAGCATTATCATCATCATCACCATCATTGTCATCCTTATCATCGTCATCATAATCATAATTATCTCGTTGGCCTGTTCTCCCATTCCTCCGCCTGGTTTCGTACACTTTAATTTATGTGTCAAACGCAAGCTTTTTGTTTACTGTGACACTTCGTGATGATATTTTAAGCATTCTAAGCATGTTCGTTATTCTTCAACGATTCGAAGAATGCAACGGAGAATGCGTCAAAGATGACAATCAAGCATGTGACCAAATGACATTTGTCTGTAGATGTTTGTATGTTTAACTGTCTGTTATATTCACTCTGTGTGTCAGTGTATTTATCCATCTGTATAGATGTTACTTTGACAGGCAAACTCAACCCAAATCAATAGAGTATGATCAATGGTTTTAATAAACAACAAAATAAGATTAGAAAAAGTCTTCTATTCAGGATAATACATTTATAAATGTTGCTTGGTGGTAACACTATGCAAAGTAAAATTTGCTTGACTTCTAAAACCAAAGCGCAATAGTAAATATTTGGGTTGATTTTAGCCTAAAGTTTTACTATATCTGGTTTTCTGATTAAGGACTTATTCTCTACAATGCAATTATTCTCTGATATCTAGTACTAGAGACATTTTTTAACTGTTTAAGGTCTAGTGCATTACTTTTTATATACTTTTATTCCCTATCATCTAAAAATGCTCATGAGAATGTCACTGCTGATAAGTTTGATGAAATAGTGGGATACAAGGTGTGCAATGGGGCTTTTAATAGACCATGCCATGAGATAATTTAGGACAAATGTATGCTTTTTTTGTGCTTCTGACCTCTCTCCCTTTCTTTCTCTCCTTTTTCAGGAATACAACAAATCAAGTACACAGAGTCTAAGTGACACTGGATACTCCTCAGATGGGATCTCAGGCTCTCATGGGGAGATTACAGGACATATCCGAGAAGAAGGAATCAAGCTCAGTGAAAAAGGTGCATCCATCCCCTCGGAAATCACCAAGCTAGAGAGCTCTATGAAGCCTCTACTAGAGTCAAAGACATCAGACCAGAAACACAGGCCACATTCACTGTCTGTAGGACAGGGCCGGGACTACAATCCTGATGACGATGCAGCAAGGGATGAATCAGAGGATGAACTCAGTTGTAAGCTTCGCCATGATTATGTGGAGGACAGCAGTGAAAGTGGTCTGTCACCATTGCCAGTAAGACAGAAAAAGTCACATAAAGAATTAACAGATGAGGAATTCATGAGAAGGCAAATTTTGGAGATGAGTGCAGATGAAGAGGAGATGGAAGAACACGGAAACCAGAAGACTAAAAGGGGACATAAAACTGGTGGAGATTTAAGCAAGGAGAGACGACGACTCTCTCATCAATCTAATAGTTTTGAGGAGGACACAAAGGCAACAGAGGCAAATGAAGAGGAAGATGTTGTAATGGCCGGTGGCCTTCGGCGTTTTAAGACCATTGAGCTGAATAACACAAACAGCTACAACCGAGACATGGAGCTCAGCTCTGAACATGACCTACGAGAACCAGAGCTAGAGATGGAAAGTTTGACTGGTTCTCCTGAAGAGCGGTCCAAGGGAGAATATTCATCGACTCTACCTGCCACCACACCCAGCTACACCTCTGGAACATCCCCGACATCTGTGTCTTCCATGGAGGATGACAGTGACAGCAGCCCGAGTCGTAGGGCAAGACTAGAGGAAGCAAAGCAGCAGAGGAAGGCTCGACATCGGTCCCATGGGCCACTGTTGCCCACTATTGAAGACTCATCTGAGGAGGATGAGCTCAGAGAGGAGGAAGAACTACTTCGAGAACAGGAGCATATGAGAGATCTAGAGCAACAGAGAATTCGCAGTACTGCTCGAAAAACAAAAAGGGATAAAGAGGAGCTACGGGCACAGAGACGCAGGGAAAGATCTAAAACTCCCCCCAGTAATCTTTCTCCTATTGAGGATGCATCGCCAACAGAGGAGCTGAGGCAGGCTGCAGAGATGGAGGAGCTTCACAGATCATCATGTTCTGAATACTCACCATCTATGGATTCAGAGGCAGAGGGCTTTGAGATGATTGGTGGGAAGCTTTACAATTCAGGAAATGAATATAACCTTCCAACCTTCACATCACTCTACTCCCCTACAGAAAAGACATCAGCAATGTCACCATCTGATAAAACTCTAAAAAGTGCAGAGGAAGTCTATGAGGAGATGATGAAGAAAGCACAGCTCATGCAGAGGCAGAAAGGTGCCTCTCAGCCTGACAGTAAACAACATCTGGAAGCAGGAACAGTCTTGACCCCTGGTTCAAGCCCAACACAGATTACTGCACCTATGACCTTCTCCACAACAGGGAGTGATCCAAGAATTCCAGGAATTCATGCAGCACAGCATCTATCAAAAGAAACACAAAATAGGATGATGACACAGAGTGCCAAAATCGAAGGTGTGGTTGGAGTTGCCACAACCAAAGCCCAAGTCACTCAGACTGCCACAACTCGACAGGCAGGTAGCACAGGGCCCGCTGGCAACAGAGCAGGCTCCCAGAGACCAACACAGGCATCACCTGACCCTGGAGCGTCCTCCCTTACCTCCAAAGTCTTCTCCCTTTTCAAAGGTTCCAGCCCCCCGGTCTCACCCAATGCTTCTCCAACACAAAGTCCAACGCATACGCAATCTCCGAGATCCACTGGTGGTAGTGGCAGGCAGCTGCCATCTTTGCCTGGTGGTCCTGTATCAGCACCATCATCCCATGGAGCTCAGGCACCTCAAAGGGCAATTTCACCACGTCTGGCACGTCAGCAATCCTCTCGAGATTCGCCAGTGATGGTGATAACTCTAGCCTCAGATACAACCAGTCCTGCCAAGCCACTCACTGTAAATTCTTCCACTTCCCCTTTGTCATCACCAACACAGGTCAGTTGTAAAACCTTGTATAGCTCCCAGCCCCATTCGACAGGTTCCCCAACATCACCACAAATGCATCCATCACAACAGTCGTCTAAACATTCTTCACAGATGGCTCAAAATATTGAAAAAGTTAATGTTGGTATTGACACTGGGACCACAACTGCCCATAGTCGTGGATCTATGGAAAACATATCTATGTGTAAAATCTCAAATATTCCAGGCTCTTCAATGGTTGTGGGTCAGGTTCAAACACATCCAAACTCTAACGTGGTGGATCTGAGAGCCCCAATGAGGTCTGCTCCAATTATAATGACAGATCAGGGAATGGACCTAACATCTCTTGCCTCTGATTCAAGGAGATACTCTTTAGGAGCAGAGCAGCCATCTGGTCGACACACAGCAGTGCAACCTCTTATCATGAACCTGAATGCACAAGAGCAACCGCACATATCTGTATCAACTCCGACTACAGTAAGCGTCACAGTTGCAGGTCCTATGTTCATGTCCCAACCCAAGCAACTAGTCGTTTATGGAGATCCTTTACAAAACCGTATGGATTTGGGGCAGGGTGTTGGATCAGCTGTGTGTTTAACCCAGAGCAAGCCTCCAATTTCTGACCCATCTATTCCCAAAATTGATGCCTGTCTGGAGAACCTGGGTATACAACAGCAACAACTGCAGTTACAGCAGCAGAAGCTCCTGCAGCAGCAACAGCTTCTTGAGCAGCAGCTACAGCAGCACCATCAGCAATCCTCTTTTGCACGTTACAATTTAGCTAATCAGGTCCAGCCAATCCTAATGAAAAAAGACCTTGTAGTCAGCCAGACAAGCAGTGCCCAGCCTGCAGTGACTGCTAGTGCCATTCTTAGAGTATCCCCCCTGGCTCCACCATCAGTGTCTGGGCCTCCTGCTTCTAATGCTCCCCATGAGGTCTATGGTGGAGTTGCCTTAGAGCTAAAAAACAAGCCAACAGTAATGAACTTGTCCACTGGTAAGCCCCATGTCATGATGGTGCAACTTGATGAAAATAAACCATCACAGGGCAGCACAGTGACTCAACTGGTTAAGCAAGAGGCACCTCCTCCCCCTCCTCAGGTCTTGGATCTCACTGGACAGATCAAACCAGAAAACCAGGTGGCTTGTTGTGATGTTGTTTACAAATTGCCCTTTGCTGGTTCCTGTTCAGGGTCATTCACTCAGAAGCCTACACCAGTATCCTCAGATAAAACCCCCACCACTGAAACTTCTCAAGCCGCCCACCCTCCCTATCCACCACACTACAATGTCATACAACAACAACAACAACAACAACAACAACAACAAAAGCAACACCTGCCTCAAGCTACACAAGGAGTAACAGAGGACATTACACCACATCAACCACCCGTAGTCCTGTCAGGAAGAATTCAACCCTCCATGTCTGATACTAATCTGCCCTCCATGAGTGATGGTGGTCACTATCAGAGTAACGTTCAGGGGGGTCTGGCAGTAGATCTTAGCAGCATAAATCAGGCTTATGATGGTGGATACCTTGGCATTGGAGCGCAATATGGATCTTACTCAGACTTGCGTCACCAAGGAGATTTTACTGGTCCTTCATTACCCCTTCGCCGATATGGCTCCATGTCAAATATCAATTCTGACTACGCCTACACTTCACGTGACCAAACAATACCACCAAACTCCAATCTGGCTCAGTATAGTGCAACCACTGCCAGGGAGATCACTCGCATGTGTGCAGCTCTAAACTCTGGGGACCAGTTTGGGAGCCGGTATGTAAATAACCCTGAACTGGTACCATATGGCGCTGGAAGGGGTGGACCTTTAGCTAGGTTAAATCTCCAGCAAAGCTTAGTATCAATAAGAGCAAATCTACTGTATGGCCCAGATGGAAGACCACAGACAAATGGCCAAACACTAACAAACCTAATAAATGCTAGACAAGCAAGTATACGCGCCTTGTACCCAGCTGCTATGAGAGGAGGTGATGGCATGATATATTCCACCATTAACACTCCCATAGCTTCCACCTTGCCAATTACCACCCAGCCTTCCTCCGTCCTGGGTCCCATACCTAGAGGAATTTACAGACCATACCCCACAGGTGTAACTGCAGTACCATTAGCTAGCCTTACCCGGTTGCCTCAAGTGACTCCCAGAATGCCGATGTCCACACAGGGACCATATTCCTACCCTTGTCCAAACCAGTATCCTACTTCAGTCACACCATCAGGAAGTGTGCCTGAAGCAAGCCGCTCACACCAGGAAACTCCTGTGTACCTTGGAAAGCCTTTAACAACAGTTACTGCTCAAACAGCTGCAACCATTCTACCCCCCCAACCTGCAGCACACGTAGGTGCACAAAGTGTACCAGGAACTGGTATGCAAACAATGGCAGATCAACAGACAGACCGCACTCAACTTACTTCACAGAGTGTTTTGTCATTCCCTCAAGATCAAGGCCAACCTCCAACTGTCCAGCCATCGCAGGTTCAAATTCCGCCACACCAGTTACCTGCTCAAACTGAACCGTTATCTTTAACTCAAACCCAACCTCAAGTTCAACCCATCAGTCAACCTCAACCATTAGTTCTGCCACAGGGCCAGCCCCAAGTCACACCCCACAGCACTGCCCTAGCACAGAGTTCCACACTGTCCACACCCATGGATGCCCAAAAAAGTAAGGAAGATGAGAGACTGAGTCAGCAACAAGAGCATGTGCTGACTCTAGGGCGAGAGCGCGTAGAACTGGAGAAATTACGCCAGCTGCGCCTACACGAGGAGCTTGAAAGAGATCGTATGGAGCTTCAGCGTCACAGAGAAAAAGAACAACTAATCGTTCAGCGTGAGATTCAAGAGCTGCAGACAATCAAGCAGCAAGTCCTACACCAACAGCAGGCAGAGCGGGAGACACAGCTCATTATGCAAAGAGAACAACTGGCCCAGCAGAGAATGCAGCTTGAACAAATTCAGTCTCTGCAGCATCAGCTCCAGCAGCAGTTGGAGGAGCAGAAAAGACAAAAGACGGCAGCTGTGGAGGCAGCAGCTACTGCTGCAGCAGTGGAGGCAGCCACCGCATCAGCAGTGGCGGCAGCCGCAGCCACATCTGCCCAAAGTGCTATACAAGGGGTAGTTGTTGGAGGAGGGCCCCCTCAAGGGTTCATTATTTGTGACCAGAGTGGTAGAGTTATTCAACAAGATCGACAGAGTGTTCAATTTTGGCAGGATGGACAAGTTGTCCAAGCCATGGTGGCTGCTCGACCCATTCATAGTTCTGCCTCTGAAATGTCTTTGAGAAGCAGTGACAAACAGGCTGAATCCAAGATTATGAAAAAGCAGAATTCCATGCCTCGTCTGAGGGATGGTTCAGAGGAGGACTCTGGGAAAAGGATTACAGACAGCTGTGTCCAAACAGATGATGAAGATGGAGAAGACAGATTTATGAACAGGCGTAGGAGAACAAGGCGTATTGCCGACTGCAGTGTCCAGACTGATGAGGAGGATCAGGGAGAATGGGACCAGCAGCCAGTCAGGCGCAGACGATCACGTGTTTCTAAGCACTCTGAGTCCAGTGGGGAGGCTAAATCAGAAGGGTCATCTAAAGTGGCTTCTGCAAGTATAGCTATTCAGACCACAAATGATTCATCATGCCAAACAGAGCCCGACCAACTAAGCAGGATTTCACCTGCAATCCACATTACAATGGCAGAGACCTCAAAGGTTGATCTATTACATTACATAGCGGCCCCTGAAAGGACCCACAAAGGAGAGAGTCTGGCCTGCCAGACAGAACCAGAGTCTCAGTCTCAGGGTGTTGTCGCTCCTCAGCTGAGTGTACCTACAACTATTAGTCCGTACTCAACAAGTCTGCATATAGTAGGTGCGAACACATCTGACCCAACCTCTCCCAGACACCAAGGAGTTGTTAAGTTTGAGAGGAGGAAACCAGACCCCTTGGAAATTGGCTATCAACAAAATGAGTCTCCATCTCGACAGCCCCCCAAATCTCCCCAGGTGCTATACTCCCCTGTATCTCCATTGTCTCCTCATCGCATGCTGGAGACAACATTTGCCTCCCAGGAGAAACTTAACAAGGCCCATGTTACACCCCAGCAGAAGGCCTTTACTGCTGAATCACCCCAACGTCACCAGACCCTACCAAGACCCATAAAAAGTGTGCAGCGTTCCATGTCGGATCCCAAGCCTCTAAGCCCCACATCAGAGGACCCTGCCAAGAACAGGTTTTCCCCATATCATCAGCAAGCTCTGTCCAACAGTCAGGTACGAAACCATCACTTTTTCTTTGAGCAGAAGTTAGTTTATCAAAATGTCTAACAAAATGATAATGAATCAAATATAAATATATATATATATATTTAAGGAAAATGTATTCAGAAGATATATTATTTTGTAGAAATGCAGCAGGCCCTCACATTCTAGAGTAGTTCCTTCAAATAAAGCTACAGTGCATACTGTATAAATGCCTTAAGTCCCCCAGGGAAATGTGAGGATACTGATCAAATACAACTTGTGTTTTAGCAAAAATACATTGTTTTCGGATATCAAAAAGACCATTAAAATTTTGTTTCCATGGGATAATATGCTGTACTCTATTGTAGGAACATACTGTATTATTTTGTTTTAATTGTTTTATTATATACACACATTACTGTAGAGGTCACACGGACTCTACAACTTTTGCACTGAAGTGCATCAGCGCATACCAGTCTCAAACACCGCACAATGTTTGATCCAATTAGCATATACAGAAGAATTAAATAGAAATAGAATACTTTAAATTAAGTTAGTATATATCAATTAATTGTCAGACAGTAAGATGATTTAAATGAAAATAAATCCATGTTAATGCAAAATATGCTGTGTGGACATAGATGATCACACAGGATCTGGCATCAAAAAGGTGACAGAATGTTCTCATGAGAGCAGCTGGCCATGCCAGAAAAACCTATTCCCATCGTTTTCTGCTGCATCTTCTCCCTTATCTTCCCCCTTTCTACTCTTTTAGCCTGTTTTCCTCTCTCTATCTTTTGCGCTCTATCTATTTCTCTCTGTCTCTGTCTCTCTCTCTCTCTCTCTCTCTGTCTCTGTCATGTCTTCTATATCAGGCAAACCCTTAAGAGTTGCCAGGGGGACATAGTATGTGGAGAAATTGTGGCGCTGATTTGCTGTCTTCCTGATTGTGAGCAGCTGGTCAAAATAAATTAACAGTGCTCTGCACTTAGACCCAACATTTGTCTGAGAAGGAAACATAGAAATCAGATTTCAGGCATGTAACACACCTTATATACTTACTAATCTTTAGAGTTATTTTTCTCTTGTGGATACTTATGGATCTACCCAACACAACTATTTTGTAAGTATTAGACTAGCACAGATATATTTTTAAGTTGTGATTTTATTTCTAGTTTATGCAGTATTTTAGACCTTTCTTACCTGCATGCCATACAGAAGAGCCATATATTGTGGATAATTGATCAAAAGACTAGAGGGAGAATTAACATATTTAAAAAGACAACATTTAAATGAAATCAAACGACTTAAAACACAATTGCTTCAATAACTCTGATGTTGCATGTTGATTTGGAAAAATATCTTATACCATTTCATGATTACATTTACTGAGCTGCTAAATCATATATTCATTTGTTCAGTATTTTATTTTTATTTAGAATTATTCTGACATATATCCCACATTTTGCAAATCTGATATGAATTGATACTGCAGAAATATATTTGAAATTGAATACATTGCATGCTATTAATGTTACTGGTTTAGCATAACAATTAACATGGTAATTGGTGTAACGTTGCACATTTTATTATGTAATAGAGCCGCATTGTAAATACTACAATGACTGCCACTATTGAACATTTTACTTATGATTGTTTATCAGGCATGGAATGAAAAATGTCACTTAGTGTCTTTGGCTTCAGTGAAACAATATTTTGATGATATAATCACTGATGGAGCTAACGCCCCTGTAGTACATAAGCTAATTAACCAAGTAGTCTAACAACATATCAGGCTGGATAGCTTTTCACTTAGGTCAAGGCATGATGAAATGCGCAGACCCTCTGTGAATACCCAGTGTACAGTAATGAGTCTAATTTACATAAACACATTCTGTTTATAGCTCAGTATTTGCTGATGTGTCTCTGCCTTTCCAAGCAGATGGCCTCCCTGCAGCAGCAGCAGAACTCTCTGATGAGGAAAATAAAGAGGACTCTCCCTAGTCCCCCACCAGAGGAGACTCCGCTCCCCATTGTTACTCCAGCACAAATGTACAGCTCTCCCGGCATGCCCCAGAGGGTCCTACCCAGACCTGGCCAGGGAGTCACCAAGGCTGGTCTGCTGAGTGAACTGAAAGCTGTGGAACAAGAGTCGTCAAAGCTCCGTAAGCAGCAGGCTGAACTAGAGGAAGAAGAGAAAGAGATTGACGCCAAGCTACGTTACTTGGAGCTAGGCATCACCCAACGTAAGGAGACCATGGTGAAGGATAGGGAGAGGAGAGACCTGGCTTACCTGAGATGTATGGGTGATGCTCGGGACTACATGTCGGACAGCGAGCTCAATAACCTTAGAATGGTAGCTGCAACAGGAACCTTTGACGGTAATGGTCTGCTGACAAGGCCCAGCACTGCACCATTGAGCCAATTTACTAATGACCTCAATGCAACCTCCCACTATCCCTCAACCTCATCCTATATGTCTTATCCATACCCTCAAAGTCAGCCATCAACACAGCAGCCAGGCTCTGCTTACCAACAGATAGGTTTCCAACCTCCTCAATACCCTTCATCCTCTGCACCCCAGCCAGGAACATTCCAGCCCCATCCCCCACCAGGCCCTGGCTACCAGAACCAGGGAACTTATTCTAATCGCATGTATGCCCAGCCCTCCTACCAAACAGACCTTGGCATGCAGCAGCATGGTCATCAGGGCTTCCATCCTCCTGGTCAGCCAATGCCCAGCCAGAGCCTTCCTTACCCCAGCCACAGCTCCTACCAACCTGGTCTCTCCTACCCGCCACAGGCAGAGATCCTTACAGTCCATCAAAGACCACGTCAAACCTCTTTGGCTGACCTTGAGCAAAAACTTCCCACGAACTATGAAGTCATCAGCAACCCAGCAGTGTCAGTGGCCACATCAGTTCCAGATACCAACTTTGGCTCGGCCTACAGCAATGCATATGGACAGTACCGCCCCCCGGAGCCCGGCCTGGCTCACTCTGTGGACAGCCCCCCATCTGCTTATGCTTCTGATGGACTCTACGCCTCTAACCTGGAGCAGAATGTTCCTAGGAACTATGTCATGATTGATGACATCAGTGAGTTAACAAAGGATAACACTAGCCAACCCATGGATGCTCTCGGCCATCCTGTGGGAGGGCGGTATCGCAATGAGAATGGCACTGCACGTGGGAGTGCCTACAGTAGACCCGAAGATGAGCCTGTAGATGCTTATGGCAGACCAAGTGGAACAACAGGGTACCAGAGTACAGTGGACAGTCGCACTAGCACCACAGTGAGTGGAGGCTCCTCCTATTACTATGATGATTATAAACACACATCAAGGAGCAGCTCCGGTAGCCACAAACTTGCACCCAAGAATCTTGCCCCTGCTGTAGTCTCCTCTAAACGTAGTAAGCATAGGAAGCAGGGAATGGAGCAGAAGATTTCTAAATTCTCCCCTATTGAGGAAGCACGGGATGTGGAGTCTGACCTTGCCTCTTACACAATGACAACATCAACAGGAGGCAGCTGTACAGTTGTGTCAAGATCCAAGAAGCTTCAGGATGATGCCACCTATGGGATTAAGAAGAATGCGTATGACCAGCAGAAATATTATGGCACCAGTCGTGATGGTCTTGAGGAGGAGGACCGCATGTACAGCTCCGGAAGGTCCAGGTCTACTGGATATGGTATGGACAAGATTTCCTCAAGAGATGCCACAGGACACAGAAGTAAATCCTACGAGAGGGATGCCATGGAGCGGTCTCAGAGAAGCAGCCGCAGTGGAAGACCTCCAATGCGCAGCCAAAATTCAGAAGAGGAGAGTCCGATCAGTCCTGTTGGGAAGCCTGTAGGCATGGAAAGAGGCTCTGGCATACCAGAAGCCCATGATGTGAGGAACCAGTATGGCTCCAGCCATTCGTTGCCAGATGTGCAGGACCATCACAAGAAGGACCTGCCCAGAAGTCATGTCTATAAACCAGATGACCCTTACCTCGTAGATGACATGCACTGTGCTGTTTCTGACAGTGAAGGTAACTGGTGCTGAATCTTTTTTGCTGTGTGACACCTTTACCGTGTGCTGGAAAGGTACTGCATGCCAAGTGTGGAATTTTGCGAAGAGAAACATTACTTTGTTTGTCTTGTCTTTTGTTATGTAATGATCCCTGTGATGAATTAAGCCAATAATGCCTGTTTTATATTTCTTTTTGCACGCATGATTTTTAAGTTTACGGTAATGTCTGGATTTTTTTACGTTTTTTTCTTCTTTTTCTGTTGGATTCCTCAAAAATGTGCATGGCTCTGGGATATGGAGCATGTTTTCCCAGTTATTTTAAATGGCTTCAATTTGCATGCTACTCCTCTCACCACAAAAATTGACTGATGATGTTTGTTTTGGTTTTAAAAGCCTATCATTTGGGCCAAGAGGAGACTGATTGGTTTGAGAAGCCACGGGAAGCCCGTTCTGATCGCTCAAGACATCATGGAGGTCACTCATCCACAGGGAGACGTAGTAAACACACCTACCACGACTATGACGAACCTCCAGAGGAATACTGTCCCCCTGAGGAGTACAACCAACAACGCCACCCCTCCTCGACAACCTCACGGGATCATCGTCACAGCGGCAGCACTGGCAGACACAACTCTTCTCGCCACACCTCAGAGGATCCCAGGTCGACCCGTTCTTCCAGAACACACCCCAAAGACCCATCTGTTCGCTCTGATGGCAGAGGCTCTTCGTCAACACAAAGAAGGAGTGGTCCAGACTCCCGTTCCGCCCAGGGAAGCCCCCGAAACTCAGGCGACTTCTCTCGAGACTCTGCTCATCATCATGGCACGGGGGGAAGAAGTCAGAGACCCCCAGGGGATCGCACAACATCCAGGAGGCAGGAGCCCTCTGCAGCAGGGCCCAAACCACAGCAGCAGCAGCAGCAGCCGCAGCAGCAGCCGCAGCAGCAGCCACAGCAGCAGCCGCAACAGCAGCCGCAGCAGCAGCCGCAGCAGCAGCAACAGCAGCAGCAACAGCAGCCGCAACAGCAGCAGCAACAGCAGCCGCAGCAACAACAACAGCAGCAACCGCAGCAGCAGCAGCCCTCTCAGGGCCATGTTGGGCAGCAGCGGTCAGGTGGTCAAGGCCAGTCGGGGCGACATCCAGGCTCTGAACCACTTGATGGTACCCACCCGGCCCAGCAGCCACATCAGCAGAGTACACAGCAGCAGCAGCAGCCGCAGCCGCAGCCGCAGCCGCAGCAACCCCTGCATCACAACCAAACCCCTCAGAGCAGCCAGCCTACAACAACCATAGCAGGAGCTGGACCAACACCGCAGCAACCCAAATCGGGTCATGCCCCACCACAGGGACGACAGCCAGGAGTGGGGTCTGCAGCAGGACAGCCAGCTACTACAGCAGTGAGTAAATCTAAGCCGAATTCTACTGAAATATATTAACCGTTTATATATTCTGTTATTAAGGATGTGCTACTTTAAAATCCTGTATTAAGTTATTTTCTTAATCAAATATTGCAAAAGGTTAGTTATGATAACAGAAAATAAGTTTAGTCATAAAATGGCATTGTGTCCTTTTTAACCTTTAAAAAAAACTTTAAATGTCACAAAAAGAAGCAACGGCTGTTGCTTTCTTGCTTTGGGATTGTGTGAGAGCAATCTGACTCACTCAAAAAAGACACATCTAGTGGGTAGTGAGCATTATGTGAAAAAAAAAGCATAAAATAAGACCTGTCTCTGTTCTGTTTGACAGGCGAAAATGGAAGCTTCACCTGCAGCAGCAGCAGCAGCGACAGGCATAAAACCTACAACAGGAGCCCAAACCGCACCTCAGCCTACCAAAATAGCGACACCTCCTCTTACAGGCATTGGTAAGTCTCAGTTCCATCATTACCATAAACCAGTCAATAACCATAGGCAAACAACGACGTATGTGATGGTTATGTTGTTTGTTGTTTGCAGGCTCCAAGGCTGGCCCTGTTGGGATCGGTAGTAAACCCGTAGGTATCGGCAGCGCCGCAGCAGGACCGCCACCTGCTGAAGGGGAAAATGTTCTCACTAAAATCCTGCAAGGAGGGGCAGCAGAGCAAGCGGGGAAACTAGGCGATGGTACAGTCCTGAATAAATAAATGTTAAAAAAAAAATCAAATACAGCTTATCTTCAGGTCTAGCAAATGTTTAATCCACTATGATTTAGCTTTAGTTTTAAAGTAAAAGTCTATTAATTCAGTAAGATACTGGAAAACCTTGAATGGTTATATCACAGTTTGGGTTAGGTTGTTTTCTGATAATCACATCCTTTTCTTTGTCATTCTCGCAGCTTTGTCTGGCTTCGGGAAGAAGTTCACGTCACTTTGGTGAACTGGAGAGAGGAGGGTAAGTTGTTTTTAATGAAAGTTAAAGGCCTGTGCAACTCCAAATGTTTTATTTTTTTTTAGATAATAGATCAAATGATCATGTATGTGCTTGTTGCTTCACTTGTTTATTTTGAATCAAATGTGCTTTTTTCACAGGGTATGCAGAGTTGAAATGAGATGGATTGGTAGCTTTGTACTTGAAAAACCTATGAAACTGCAATAAAAAAACTCACATAACAGAAGAAATAGAGGAAGAGAGATCCTAACTCCATCAGTGAGTATCTCATTAGTATCTCATCATCATTGGTCATGTCTTTATGATAAATATTGTGTCACCTGCTTTACTAAGCAAGTGAAAACAACAATGTTGTAGAAAACTATTTAAAAATGCAATGCATGTTGATTCACTTCTGTTGTGTAAAACAAAAGCAGTAATGCACGGACGTGTTAAACTTTTAATTTCTGGTAATATTTGAAGTTTTAGCTTGTTAGTTTTAGTTTAATTTAGCACACCAAGACCTCAAACTGTGAAAACATAGAATTCTGTCAAGCTTTGATTAATTGATTAAGTGTTTTATCAGCTGTATATTTACATATATTATCATAGTCTGTGTCTGCATAATGAGAAGACTCAAGCTAAGGTATGAATGATTGTATATTCTGACTGATCCGTTGTACCTTTCCCTTAACTCAAATTACTGAACAGAGCTGGAATCAAAGGATGCCTTGTCAGCACTGAATTCCCCAGACATGGGCACACGGCTGAAGTGAATTAAATAAGGGTGATTGCTTCGTCAGCATAGTGTTACAAGACATGAGCAGAGGGCTGAAGAGGCCTGAAAGTAAGTGGATGCCTTGAAAGAACTACAGTCCCAGAATGATGATTGTGGAGACGGCTGATGCCTCATTGGACCAATGGTAAGTAACTAAAGCCATTCACATACATCTCTGTGTGCTTACGTGTGTGTGCTCATGTATGTGTGATTATGTTGCTGTATTCAGGGATGATCGAATTTAGTTTTCTTGTTGGTTTTGCTTTGGTTAGCTTCAGCATTTTATTTAATTGATTTACTGCGGTGTCAGGTCAGGTTGTGAATGGTACTAGTGCTGACCAATGGAGGTCAGCACTAGTATGGTTTACCTTCTGACTCCACAAACACCCAATAATCTGGGCCAAGCACACTGGGCTATAATTAGCCTGAGAAGGCTAACTGTGGCTTTGCTTTAATGTCACACGCAAAGACACACAGGGACAAGAGCCCATGCAGACAAACAGAGTCATGACTCATGGTAAGCATCACTCATTACATGGTAGAATGAGCTAACAAACTAATTCTGCTCAATGGAGCAGAACTGCAGAAGCAGATTTCAATGCACTTTATTTAACGTCTGTCAAAACACATGCTGTGACTTGCACAGGATGAATTTGTGGCTCATTTGAATGAAGGTCTATCGTTCAGCTGTTATGAAGTCTATGTTGACACTTGGATTACTATCAGGAGCTGTGTCAAGTCATATTTGTGTCTGTGGCCAGTCTCAAGATTCAGTAGGGAATGTGGAGATAAACCCGAATCAGTGCTGCTCTGAGCAGCAGGCCACATGCTCAGCCCTGTGGATTACTGCAGATGCAGCAGAGCTGTGATTGGCTGAAGTGTCACGGGAAGTAAAGGAAAGTAGGCTGGCAAAACTGAAACAAACATTGCGAAAGGTTTCAGTCTATGTAAGTGTGCTGTCCAATGGCCATTGAAATCATACAATCATATTTAGTTTTCTGCTGCAGCGGGCTCCTATATATATATATATATATATATATATATTATTTATTTTTCATTAAATTGTTTGGTGATTTATAATTAGTTTTAATTTTTGTGATTTGGAGAATTTAATATTTCATATATAATTAGTTTCTGTTGATCTTCACTGTCTTTTCAGGTGGACATAACGGTCAATAATGAGGATGTGGAGAAGCAGAAGAGAGAGTAAGAAGGGGGATTTGAGTCCTGCTCCTTGTCCTTCTTGAGAAAGCTTCCTGGGATCTGTGTGACAGTAAAAGGCCCGCTGGCTGAGCACCTAAATATTCAACGTGTTAGGCTGTGCATATCTCTTCTTTCAAACAGCTCAATAAATGAAGCTTCACAGCGCCCTCTATAGGAATTATTATGGAACACCACTCACGTCTGAGGAGTGCACATCTGGCAAGGATATTGATTCTACATTGATGTCTTCACAGCCTTTACATGCAAAATACAGTGAAAAAAAAAAGAATAAGATATATTTTCATAGGTTTTCCTTGTATCAAAGATACTGATATCAGCCCACAATGACATCAGATACCTAGAGTGAACAAGGTGTATCACGGCCATGACAACCAACCTGACAACTCCACTACGATCCTTGAATGCTTGGTTTCTCTGATCTCTACAGTACATTCCAGTATAGGGAATTTTACCCTTTATTTGAATGTGTTTTTATTTCTCCTCTTTTTATTTAGATGTCTACAGAATGCATTGTATAAATGTGGACAGGAGAATGCACGCACAAATATTTGAAAAACTGAAAAAAAAGATAGCCCATATTAATACTTTTTCACCACCTAGAAAATGCTAGTCATCAGCTGTAGGTTTTAGGGAAGAGAAGTACTACCAGTGTGCCCACAAGTGTGAGATTCACACAGACGAGAGGACCAAATGAAAGAGTGGCCACGGCTCTTAATTAGCCATTGCAAAGCCATCGTTATAGTCAGCCCCGGGCTGACTACAACGCTCTGAGGCTGACTATAAAAAGGATAAAGCCTCAGACAGGACTTTATCCTTTTTATTGATTTGTCTCATCTTTTAGTTTCTTTTCATTTTTGCCTGATATTCACGGAATGGAAGAGCCTTATTCAGTACATGATTTTACTTGTATACCTCATATGTTTTAAAATGTCCAAGTCATCATGTTTTTCTTTTTACACAACTGTATACTATTGTATGTACATAAACAAACCAGAGATCTAATTATGTAAATTTGTCATTTTGTGTATGTATGGAATCACTCTCCAGTGACTTTTTGTTGTGTTTTTCTTTGGTAAAACTTTCTATTTTTCACTTTTTGTTTCTTTGAATCTGTTTTCTTGCATCGAATAATTTGCTTGTTGATTTTTTAAAAGCAATAGCATGCAGAAAATGGTATATAGCACAATCGTATAAATGTTGTTTAAATCAGTGATGGGAAATATCAAACACTTCTGTCAATAAATAGCCGTAATACAATTTGTCAGAAGGTTTACAACCACAGTACCGTGTTCATACGTGCATGTTATGTGCAGATGCATAAGAGCATGCAGACAGGTACGGACACACCCACCCACACAGTCTCTCTCTCTCTCTCTCTCTCTCTCTCTCTCTCTCTCTCTCTCTCTCTCTCTCTCTCTCTCTCTCTCTCTCTCACACACACACACACACACTCTTGCAAACACATATGCACACACACACACACACATACTTTACACATCACACACTTTGCACTCTTGTTACACTTCAGAGCCAAGGTTAATTGTGTTCTCCACTGAATAGAGATGTTAACCTCCTGCTGATTAATGAGGTTATACCAATTCACCAACAAGATGACCTCACTAACAAGCTGGGCCCACTGCCTCTATTTGTGCAAAGACACACATACACGTGCGAACATATATAGGAGCGGATGAAAGCAATTATCAATTCAAATGTTCTATGCAATGACTCATTTTGAACCTGGAAGTGATTCTGCCTAAAACAGTTTATTATCATCACTGTATTCACAAGAAAACAACAAAATTATGAACTAAGATAGAGAAAAAAAAAGGTCATGAAAATGTTTTTACTTAGCAACTTGTCTGTACGAATTTGAATATTGAATATTGAACTAGAATTGTTATTATTTTCGTGGCATGTTTTGACCCCTCACTCCCCACATGGGGACTTGTTGCCAAAGGGTAAACTGTGTAGACTGTCGGTTTTGAATGTCCACCATCATGTTGCTTTGAAGCATGGGTTTGCTTGGCTTTGTCTGGCTGTTTGTAAGCCTTCATTCAGTTTTTGTGCGTTTTGGCTGACCTGGGCTCCTCAGTGTTTGGCTTGCAGTGACTGTCCGTGCTGCTATAAACCTGTGATACAGATGGTCAGCACTTCTCATTAATACTTGTCAATGTACATATTGGGTGTCAGTATAACTTGTGGGGTGAATGGAATGCTTCTATCGGATATTTCCTTGTTGATTAAACCACTCTGCAGCCAAGACATTGGAAAGGTGCATGATTAGATCTTATCTTCTTGGAAGTTGTACCTGAGTAAAAAAAAGGCAAAGGCATGATTTCACCGAGGTTTTCCTAACGAACCTTGACTTTCACTGGCCAACGTAGAGAATATTGATGAGAACAATGTCCTGCCAGTCATTCACAAATCAGGGCATGCCATTTTGAAAGCACAAGCCTGACTGGCAGCACTTGCTGCCCGATGAAACACATAAATACGGAGGTTGTGTCACAGTGCCTCCGACTAAACAGAGTGAGATCTATATCGAGTTGGAAATGTTATCTGGTCAAGATGAAGTGCACGAGACAAAACAGCCTTCGATGCAGCTGTCCATTTGACAGAAAGGCAGAGAGAAACACATTCTTACATCCAAATGTAAATACAAATCCATTCTTCTGTACAGCTTTTGAGTTCTGAGTACGGCTGTCATGTGCATCCCCATGCCGTATTTGCTGCCAACTTTTGTGTATAAAAAGAATATTTACTACCACAATAATGAGGATGATGGTAAAACTAATGAATGATGATGATGATGATGATGATGATGATGATGATGATTATTATTGCATAAGCATAATGTATGTGACTGACTTGTATTGACTGTTTACAACAGTGGAACAAAAGTTGTATTCAGAAACATATCCAGTGTGTGTATAGTTTCTATACATATTGTGCTTGTAAAACAAGAAGAAAGAACCTCCTCAGCAACTGCAGAGTTGAAAGCCTTTGTCAGACTATCAGGAGGTCTTTGATTGGATGGATATGATCTGCAAGGTGATGAGGGTAAAGGGAAGCAAAAAAATGAAACAAAAAATCTGGAAAAATGTCATTCACTGTTGTAAGTGCAATGGGCAAAACGTCAGTCGTGTATCCATTGTGAAACCTTGTGTTCTATTCAGTGTATTCCTGTAAACAGAGTAAATTTTGGTGCATCATGTCAAGTAATGTGATTAATGAAAATATTGACCCTGCAATTTCCAAACAGAGAGAAGAATAAAAAGAAAAGGAATATATTCTGGTTATTGTCGTCTGTGTGTGAGTGTGTGTGTCTGTGTGTGTGTGTATGCACGCAGTTGGTAAGATGACTAGACTTAGGAAAGATCAAGAGTAAGTCCTTGATTGAGTTATTTTAAGCCCAATTTTTTCCCTATCAAAAATAACAGCAACAGTGGATAAAGTAGAATAATAATGATAATAAAAGCAGTAATGGTATTGTCAATACTAATTGCAATGCAAGGGTCCTTGATGCTAATCCTGAATTTGAAGTGCATGGTCAATTATAATTGCATGGTCTATATATATACAAACCTGAAGATGTGAAAAGCTTAATCTGGACTTTTACTCAATTTTGCAGCTGAAAGAAGGTTACTGGTTCCTAAATGAGGTCAGTGGCTGTACTATGATCTGATTTGAATCATGAACGCTTGACAGATCTCCACAGCCGAAGATATGAGCTGAATCTTGGAGAGGAAGATGTGTTTGTTGTAATTTAAAAGATCTAGACTCTTCGTTTTTTACATGTAGGGTGAACTGCGAGAAACAAAATGGAAAGTGAGAGAGTGATTGACCCAGCTGAGCCATGCCATAACCTATTGCGCCAAAGACTTCTGCTATAGCAGTTTTCCAATTAAGCAAGTATGGTCTTCATACAATATATATTTTTTGATAAAGATGACTAAATAAAGACTATGGTCCACAAAGGTTAAAACACCACTAAACTGTGTCTATGAATCCAATATGACCCATCAATGAGAGTTTTGTGAAGCCACTCTAACAAGGATATATTGCTGGGCCCAGCAGCTTACTCTCCAGCACTGGTGGCTAACCTTATTTCTTTCCCAATCAGGTGGCTCTAATGGAGCGTATTTAACTTCACAATGATATATAAAACTGCTGAGCGACCCTTCTCATAAACTGTTGGAAGTCACCTACTCTATATTACTTAATAGACATTTTCTGTTTTGTCTTTCGCAGCAGCGGCCTTATGGGCTGAGCCAGCTCTGTCCGATCTCCCACTACAGAGCAGGTGGCTGCTGGTATACAGCAGGTTGATTAATGGTTTGTTATTATTGTCCTTGGTTATAGGTCACTTCATCTAGACATCCTTTTATTGAGGCATAATAAAGTCAATAAACTATAATCGGGATGCTTGCATTTATCCCTTTCCTGAAAGCCATGACAGGAGTAACCAGTTATTTTCATCAGCTATGACCTCAAAGGAAAATTTTGTGACTCACCGTCAAGTGAAGGGAAGTGTGACACAGAGGTTGAAGAACTGTGGAAGCAGACAGTGACTCATTCTGCAAATAAATTATTAATTGTCATTGCAACAGCCAAAGTGCGCTCACACATTACCGTAATTGAGCCTTTTTCTGAGAATGGGAGAACTGGCTGCTCAGGTTTTCCTCATTCACCTGTCAGGCTTTTTCTGCCTGCTTGCCAGACCCACAGACCACATAATCAATTCACAACACTTTAATAATGAAAGAATCCCTTTCCAGGCATTGATGCTTTCTTTATGTGCTTTATGCTTTATTTCTTTATGGTTTCTTGTGGACAATTGGTGCAAAAAAAAAGAAGATGAATAATCTAAAATCACAGTCATGTCTTAGAAAAAGATAAATAATAGATTCACTGATTTCATATTTCCTTGTGAGTTCAATTAAGACAGAGTCAACCTGATCCCTGGATGCAGCTGATATTAAGGTATAGGCCAGACCGCACTGTAACACTTGCAAGCAACAGAAAAAAATGTGGTTTGGTTTTGGAATAGATATCATTCTGGATTAATGCATGGCTTAAAACACCCTCGGTTGCTGCTGTTATTATCACTAATACACCATTTAAGTCCAATGGCTGAAACAATAGTTTTAAAATGGTAATTTAAGAGAGGCCGCACCAGCTCCCAACATCTCGTGCCTTCAGTGAGGAAAGACACAATACGCTCAATGAATGTGGATGGCAAACCATCTGATGCCATGTGATTGCCCATTATTGGTACAAGTTGTTTTGAAGATTGATTAAAATACTTTGTCTCAAGATCATGTCTTGTTTTTGCCACTGTGATGAGAGGGAGATATTTTTTTTCCTGTATAAAACAAACAATGCACAATATGTAAAGTAGACTCTTACTGACTTAATAAGTTATCAGTTTTATGTAGCCTACAACTTTAATATAATGAAGGATAATGAAGCATACGCACAGTGTGCCTGAGCTAATTAAAACAAACCAAAAAAGGGAGCTGTGATTCCAGTATGTGGGTGATCACTGTATTGCAGTTTTATTTTATTTTATTCTATTCTATTGTATGTCACTGAGGTTTAGTGGATTGTAAACAACTATCTAACCTATTGAATAGTTTTATACAGTCACGTTACCAGAGGATGACATTATTATCATACTTATTTGTATTCCTTCAGGAGCCTTCTCCTTACCTAAAGTGTAATCTAAATTGGAAGAGCAAAAAAAGGGAAATTTCTGGCTGCACCTCAGCTTTGACCACATGGCTGCTCCGGCATGCAGAAACATATTGCAGGTCAAATTGTGAGAGGAAAAAGAAGCCAAGCCTTGACATGGCCTCTAATGCCCTGCAAGGGACACGCAAAGCTTCCCAACCACCACTCTCATTCTGCCTGCAACTGGGATGTCATTATGGAAATGTCCGTAGAACATAGTATTTATATGATACATGTAACAGACACAACCATCGCACAAGGAACGCTAGCTTAGGTCATTTGATACCTCCAACCCCAAGAACAAACCTCCTCAATCGTACAGTGATTTTTCGTGCAATTACTGCTTGGAATTTACTAACTTATATAACTCATACAGGTAAATAATCTGTCATTTAAAAAACAATAAAAGGTGCACCTCAGGACATTAACTACTTGACGATTTCCATTGCTTTTGTAGTCATCTGATTTTTCTTTGTATAAATTATGGCTGCACTGCACAATATATATCCTAGTCCTTGACTGCACTAGGTATCTAACTATTTTTATTTGTATTCTATAATTCAGTTTGTACTATTTGTAACTGTTTGTTTCACATTATGTTTTTCACATTTTTGTATGTATTACATGTTGCCCTTTCTGTGGACCCCAGGAAGATTAGCTGACACCGCTAAGGTGCCAGTTAATAAACTAAACTATTCCATAAACTGGAGCACAAAGGGCTTCTTACTGTACACATGTCCCCCCTTTCCTGTCCATATAACCTTGTTTATGTGCATGAGGGAAAGCATGAGGGAGACTATGTGTGTTCGTGTTTTCAGGACACAGAAATGCTGATGCCTCTCCTTTGGGCCCTGTCAAGCACACTTAGCGTCAGTGTTTACAATGCAAAATGGGAGAAAGTCCCCGCAATTCCAGAAGGCCTTAAGGTGGGAAAGAGCAGGAGGAAGACAATAGCCATGGGAGTATTGTTTTAGTTTGTAAAAAGCCTGCAGGTCTGGCTGTTCAAACTCTTCTGAAGGATGTGCTCACCTCCTAAAGTCTGTGTGTGAGGTCATGAGTTTAGATTCATGCTGTGACAGAAGTTCCTCTGTCAGCTACTCACTGGATCTGTGGTTACTCTCAGGCAAATCAGATTTAATGTTGGTCTGAATACAGGAGAGGAGCGGCTTCACTGTTAAACAACACAATAATACGTCACTGCTTTATTTGATGCGTTATCCTTCCAAACCCAGACTGCCTTTTCCGGTTCTGTTTTGCATTGACGTCAAACCAGATGCAATAGCTTCATAATTTGGAAAATACGCTTATTTGCGTTCTGGACGACAGTTAGATGAGAAGATAAATACCAGTCTCATGTCTGTACTGTAAATATAAAACTACCAGCTGGAGTCTCGTCATCCCAGTGATGTTGCCAAGCAACCAACAGAGACTCCAGAAAGTTACGGCAAAGCCATTAAATAGTCCCGCATATACACCCTTTAAAACATTTAACAAATGACACATAACATGTTTGCGGTTTCTCCGTGTATAGTCCTTATGCTAAGCTTCGAATTTGATAGTGGTATCAACCTTGCCATCTAATTCTATGCAAAGAAGCTAGTCTCATAGGGTGAGCTTTTATTTGTTCTGCCCCTGCACACTTGATCCACTTTCATACAAGAGGTTTTGGGGTAATTCTGGTTCTTCTGCTCGGCCATTAAGAATTGAATGCCTCAGCTGTGCAAGAGTAGTGAAGAGGAAGACATCTACAGGATAGATGACAGATGAAGAAGCACATTGGACTTGTATTCCCAGAGTACAGCCTGTCAGGCACGCAAATCTCTGTCCTGTCCGTTGGTATTATCCCAACCTTATTTAACCTACAGTGTTAAATGGGAATGGCTTGAGAAGGGTGGTTTTCAGTGTGTAAGGAAAGGCTGCCTGGGAGTCAAAATTAAGGGGAACGCAATGCAGCTAGCTCCCCCTAGAGGTGCATGTGGTTCACAGTGGGATGGAAAAAAAAAGTATATGACAATCTTAATGACAAACTATCACAATAATGATCTGAAAATGATTATTTAGTCTCAAATAAAATATGTTGACTTTGTATCTCAAAATAACTAGGTCAACACATTGAGATACTAAGTCATTATTTTGGATCTTTCTCTTTACTTTAAAATGCTAACTATTATTATTATTATTATTATTCTGAGATAACTTATCATTATAATGAATGGCTTGCTACTTTTTTTTTAACCTAAATGGGTCACCACAGGTTTGACTATACTCATCCAAGCCACACAGCTGACTTTGAACAAGGCCCACCTGAAAGTATACCGAATTTGCGTTTCCAAGCAAACCTTTGATTGAAAACGAGAGCCATAAAAGAGACAAATAGAGCTCGAATAAAAACTCAAATATCCTGAACTAATATGAGCGGACACGGTCACTGATTACCGTCCAACGCCCAGATGATGTTAAATGCCGTGCGGGCGGCTCCCCGCATCCCATCCGCCCATCCCATCCTGCCAGCTGCCACTTGCAGTAGTGGAGATGCTGCTCTCTGGTGTGTGGAGGAGAGAGAGCGCGTCCGCTGCCCAATGACAGCGCAGGATGCTGAGAGAGGCTGCTCGAGTGAATGGAGGCGACAATATGCCGACTAAAGCGGCGAAGGAGAGGAATTAACATCGACCAAGGTACATTTGCCTCCTTTTGTTTCTCACCCACGACGTCCGCGGTTCATTATAGAAGCGATGACACGTGCGTCCTTTAGTTCTTTTCAGCGTTTTGTGAGCGATTTAGCGGAAAAAAAGCACAAGCTATGTGTATTCCAGAAGAAAGAAAAATCAGGTGGTCGCTGATTGCATGGACACAGCCAGCAAGTGCTCACTTGATACGTGATGATTTGCATTTTAAAGCCGTGTTGAAACGATAGACCGGGCCATGTTTCAAAATAAAGGTTTCATTCGGCTTCTCCACGGTGGCTTTAACTCATATTGCATTGGTGTAGTCAGCTGCTCGACGCACACCACGCCGGAGCCATCGAACATGTAGGCCCAATAAGGTGTCAACTGGTCGACCGTGCGTGCTTCTTATGCTGCATTAAATAGCCCACTTCAGGCTGCACATCAGTCGGCAGACATTGGAATACATATTTGAATTGAAAACAGAAACCCCTGTGTAATTAAGATACACATCGGTCGAAGACGTGTCCTGTTCTCCGAGCCTTTATTTGCATTTGCAAGCCATTTGTAAGCAGGACTATCGTTGGATATTGGGCTGTAGTGAACAGGCCATTTGAAGTCATTTAGGCCACATTTTATCATACATTCAACCAACCATTGAAGTCAGTGTGAAGCAAGGCAGGTGGGGGTTGTAGGATACGTGGTGAGGGGGGCTGCATGCATGTGTTGCACTAGCTCAAGTAGCACTGCACCCTCACTGAATCGGCTGGGACTTCTTTTCAGGTGGAATTTCTTTACTTTCAACCAATTGTAAAGGCTATTTATAGACACATGTCCTTTATATGCCCTAGAAATGTGCTCTGGCATCAAAAGCATGTACTCACTGTCACAGAACCCTAGTGTAGTGGTCCTATTCATATGTGTTAGGGAATAGGAACAAAATGTCTGCATGCTGGCTTTTAAAATGTCATGATTGCCTGTTTTAGAAATAGGGTTTCCCTTTCCCTTTCACAGACCCGGCATCGCCTGTGGTGAAATTCGTCAGGACATCTATACCTCCTCGCTGTTAATGCACCACTGCTCTTTGAATTGCCAGTGATCATTTCTTTATGGCCTATACTGGCATTTTCTGTCCTACTGTAATTGCTTGCTAATACCTGATCAGTGTCAGTATAATGCCTTGTCAGAAATGAAAGTAAGACAGTGGCCATGAGTTCTAAATCATGAGTTGTATGCACCTTATCTTTTTTTGTTTTAAATATCTTGGTTAAGTTTACTGTTGAGTGGGGGTGGTGGGGTGGGGTGGAGGATTACAATTGGCCTTCTCAGCTGATATCCCTTGGTGCTCCAGTATTATCACTCTTTCTGCAATAATATGATACCCTCTTATTGCGCTTTGGTCTTTTCCCTGCCTTGCATACTGAGAATTGTGCTTTGGTGCTGTGTGTGTGCGATGTCCACTGTACGAGTACTGATCCAATTACTCAAGTAATTCATTATTCCATTGACACCATTTCTGTTTCAGCCAAAAAAATATATATATATATATTGATTTTAGCTTCTAAAATAAGGGCATTCTCTGTTATTTTTCCTCTGTTTTATTGTCAGCTTAATATCTTTTGTTTCAGATTAAGTCAGACCTAAGTACTAATATACAATCTTCTGGACTAAATGATTAATTGATTTAATAATCATCAGACAGCTCTACACTGATTCCCATTCCACTGCAAATATTAAAGCTCCAGGAAATGTATCTGTCAAATCTGGGATTGTGGCACAGCCATGTGATTAGAAAGAATGCCGGGGTGTGGACCTAAGCAAAGGCATGATTTGGGTGTTTGGTTGTATATTTCTACAGTGGAAGTCATGTAATGTTTGCCGGAACATTGGTCATCAACACAATGCAGTTTTACTCTGTTTAGTCTGTCATCATGATTACTTAAAATACATATTTCCGGCATACAGTATGTGCCTTATATTAAATGGCTGACAGTGGAAGTTGGCAGGAAACATGATGTGCGAGGGGCAGGACATGCAACAAAGATGGAGCTGGAATCAAAGCGTAAGCGTTGAGGTCATATGGCTCACATCCCAGATCACTGGCCCACCAGCAAGACACAGTTGGCATGCTACTTATCCCCACATCACATGACATAGTTTATTGTAATTCACTTTGACAAAGGCAGCAACATAAATGAATGAGAGCTGGAGTTGAATATCACAGCTGTCATCTTCAATAAGAGGGTTTTCAAGGTAAGCTAAGTCAACTTAAAGAGGTACAAAACAACAACGGTGGTGACATGGAACAAGTCTCAAAATGATGACAAGATATGAACACAGAGAAGCTTCATTAAAGAGAATAGATCCAACAAACACTGACTGAAAGATGTTTCACAGGATGCTTTGTTTTGTGTTGCAAACGGTCCTAAAAAATTAGATGAATCATCCAAACTAATAGTACTAACAGCGGTTCTAAATTATTATAAGATGTTTGTTATTACATTACATTTAGCTGACGCTTTTATCCAAAGCGACTTACATGATATATAGAGCATACATTAGACCGTAGACACAGCAACGGTGAGCAATGAGGGTTAAGTGTCTTGCTCAAGGACACAACGACATGGACTGGCTGAGCCGGGGTTTGAACCACCGACCCTCTGATTGAAAGACTGACTTGCTAACCACTGAGCCACCGTCACCCCCGGTTTGTGTGGTTTTCTCTGTTCTGCTCATTGATGAATGCTGTTTTTTCTCCTAAAACATTTATCAACCAGACTGCAGACCTGATATACCAAGCTGACCACTGTAGATAAGAGCTACATTGGGTTTTGTTCTAATGTCTGTCTATTTAGAATGTACAATTAATTAATAGTTTCTCTCAGAGGAACTAAAGAGGAAAAAACAAGTTGTTTAACAGTTTTTAGGCGATGAATGCAAAACCGTAACCCATTATGTGCCCAAAACCTAAAACAAACTCTGGATAATTTGCTCTGCCATTTTATATTATAACGTTCCCGCCCACCCAGACACCTTTTTACTTAATATTACTAACACAGATGACAGTGGCTGACCTCCTCTGCCCGCTGGCTAAGTCTTTCCACGCAGATGATGCTTCAGTGAGAGCAACTGAGGGTTCCTGTCATCCAGAGTCTCACTGGATTTTAAACACAGAGGAGACCTGTTGACACCAGCTTCTCTGTGCATGAATTATAAGATAAGATAAGATAATCCTTTATTAGTCCCTCAGTGGGGAAATTGCAGAATTTCAGCAGCAAGAGACACATAGTAATAAAGAAAAAACCAATAAACAGCAAAAACAGTAATAAAAAAAAAAAGCAATATTAAATATACAGACGGAATAAAAGTATATACAAGGTATTTAAATGTGTTTGTATTGGACATTAATGTGGCCAAAGTGATGGTTAAAGTGTTAGCAGTTATCATTTCATCTCTACCTCAAAGGGAAAAGAAAAGAATCTGAAGTTAAAACCAGTTCCCATAGAGCCGACAGGCCGTCTGCTCACATTGGCACTGCTGCAACACACACCATCTACAGTCGGCCACACTTTTTTTTAAACTTATGCTGCCGTTATGTCAAATGACTGAGGTGCTTTATCTCGGGTAGCCCAGGCATAGTCACCATGGCAACTGGGTCTGAGCAGCAAGTGTCACCAGCAGGGAGACGGTCTTGTAGTCCACTTTGATGGAAGAGTCCATTTTTTTGTTGTCCCACAGACAGTCCAATAATATTCATAACCAGATGGCCAGGGATATTAATAATCTCTGTCAGCGTCTTTGTCTTCAACATTTGTTATTAAACGGCTTTTCTGTATTTTACCTAAAGAGGTATTTACCATAATGTAATAATGACACTGACGTGGCGTGTCATTTTAAGCTTTGACGTATTATAGACTGTGGTATACCTTGTGCTTTAGCGAAGCTTGAGGTGGCATGAAATGGCATAACCATTATTACAACATAAAACATTAAGCCTCCCATATCATTTTCTCCTCATTAGCCAGCAGGCTCTAGCTATGCTATTTTAATTAAATTGTGACTAGACAGTCTGCATAGTGTATTGTGAATTGCATAACACCATTGGTCATAAAATCATTGGAAGTCCCATGTCTATTTTAATTAGAAAGTTTTATGTGTTTATGGGGCAATGCAATGCTGCAGAGGATTACTTTATGTCATATACCATGGGCCTGATTATGTTAGCTGTCTTTTATAATTGATTTGTATTGCATTGAGATGGGGACATTGTAATGGTTGCGTTGTGCAACACAGTGGTGTATGTTGGTGTATTCAGGTGCTCTTTTCTAGTATACCTGTTGTGTATATTTCTGAAATGTTTAATATATATCCAAACAGTAATATATCCAAACATCACTGTGTTCTATACAGAAAATATGAAAAGAGCTGATTAAGTAGGGAACCAAAGAGTCAAACATCATACTCACAGAAACCGCTGATTCAGTCTTAACATTACTGGATGCATGGCATCTGTGCTTATTTTTTATAGAAACTAATAACTGTAACTTTTGAAAGGAATTAACTGTCAAAAGAGAAACAACATGTCATGCATTTTGTCATCATTATTTACTCTCTTATATGAGAATTGGCCAGCATATATTATAACAGATATTTAAAGCCATTTAAAATAGAAAACACATAGAATTAGCTGCTGACTAAAACAGTCTTAAAGCAAATATAAATATGTATTTCTTCAACTGTAGCATCTTGCAGGCCGAATCTGTTTGTTTTACTCTGTACACTTTCTTAGGGAATTGTACTGTGTATGTATTAAAGTATATGCATTTATTTCTTCGCCTTTTATCTGACACACAACCTGGTGTTAGCCATCTAACAGGTGCTTTTCTCCTGTTTCCACAGATCTGACTTTAAAGTGTTCCATCCATTAAAGAATGAAATAAGTCACCCATGTGCAGCTCAGAGGGTCAGAACAGTCACACTTCAGCGCGCCTCTCTTAAGGACCCTCTGGTGGCTACACCGCCGATTCACAGGACATGTACGGCAGTGCCAGAGCTGTAGGCCATATAGAGAGCAGCCCCGCACGGTCCCCGCGCCTGCCAAGGTCCCCCAGACTGGGCCATCGGAGGGCCAACAGCGGGGGCGGGGGTGGTGCGGGGGGGAAGACGCTCTCCATGGAGAACATCCAATCACTCAACGCTGCCTATGCTACTTCGGGGCCCATGTACCTGAGCGACCACGAGGGCCTGGGCTCCACTGCCACCTACCCAAAAGGCACTATGACTCTGGGTCGCGCCACCAGCCGGGCCATGTACGGGGGCCGCGTCACAGCCATGGGCAGCAGTCCGAACATCGCTTCAGTGGGGCTTCCCCATGGTGACCTTCTGTCTTACAGTGACCTGGGCTCCCTCTCCATGCTACACCACCACCACCACCACCAGGGAGTGCCCTCTGCACTGCTGAGGCAGGCGGTGCGGGGAAGTGGTGGGGAGCTGCTGGAGATGCAGGTCCAGTTCAGGGACATGCAGAGGGAGAACGAGCTGCTGCGCCGTGAGCTTGACCTAAAGGACAGTAAGTTGGGATCTTCCACAAACAGCATCAAAAGCTTTTGGAGTCCTGAGCTGAAGAAGGAAAGGATAATGAGGAAAGAAGAGGCGGCTCGCACATCAATCCTTAAAGAGCAGATGAGAGTCACTCATGAGGATAACCAGGTGAGACCAGCCCCAGTCATAATCCATTCATTACTGCAGTGAATCTTTGTTTGCGACTCTGCTGTGTGATCTGCGTGTCTCTGCTTTCACCATTCTCTTCTCTGCAATAGCATACTGTCGTCCTCAGTCCGGGAGTTCAAGAGCATTAATGCAGCCAGTGATGTTTTCACTGCTTGTTGAAACCTTTCTGGAAATAGTTCTCCATGCACATGAATATTTAATGTGCACTCTCCTCGCATAGTACTCCACTACAGAATCAATGACCACTTGAGCCAAGTACAAAAAAAAACCTGAATCTAGTTTTCTATAATCTAGTTTTTGAAACACAAGATAATATGCTGAGCATTGTGCCTTGCATTAAACGATTTTATAATCCATAATTTTGACAATAAAAACCTGCTGTTTGTTGTTGATGAAGTGAAAAGAACAATGATACAGCCAACAGGTGAATTGTGACTTCTGCATGCAATCTGGCCACAACATTGATTGTAGTTTGTTTTGAAAGGTCTTTATCAGATTGGCATAAGAGTGTGACATGTTGAAAGATTGTTTTGCTTGCTTCAATGTGGGGGTGTAGTCATGGCCCAGTTCAATCAGGAACTGAGAAGAGTAGGCACAAGGCCCAGAGACACATGTCAAGTACACTTAAAAACACTTTGTTATAATCTATCTCTCTCCTCCAGTTTACTGTCTTTTGTTTATTTACTCTGACTTTGATAATCTCTCACTGTCTACCTCTGTTAATCTGGCCTTCACCATCCTCAAGTACACTCATGCTCATCACTAAATGTAAAAACATATAAATGTGCAGCTAAACTCTTATTTGTAATCACCTAATTGCCCCGTGCATGAAGTCAAGTGAAAATAAGGTCCTAACAATGGAAATAATGCAGATATAAAATCAGCCAATCATCACTTTAGAAAATAGTTAGCTGTACCCAGACAAAACCATGGTTTAGTTTTATAATTTAGCTGCAAGGAAAAGTGCAGCACACCCTGAAGTAGAATGTGGAATAGGTCAGCGTATTGCTTGACTGACTAGATTGAGCTCTACAGCGTTTAGTTTTTTGAGGCCGTACTGTGGCATGATGCACCTGATGGTACCACACTTGGAGCAATGTAAAGGCCGAGTTATGCCGGCAGTATGTGGTCTTTGTGCCGGTCTGTCTGCGTGTCTTTCTGTCTGGTTGAGTGATGTTGTCAGCCACTGAGCAGCCAATTGAGTAGGCCACTCATTACTCAACACTGTCTCTTCACCCTTCAAGGTCACAGCAGGCTACCATTAGTGTGACCATTAACAGAGACCCATCTGTCTTTGTGCATGTCTGCTTGTAGTCTTGTGTATGAGCATCCCCTCTTCAAATCGTTTGTGGCTTACCTGATTTGAGTGGGGGTTAAAGAGGCTGCCGTTTGCCAGCTCATCCCTGAAGCCGTGCCATGCCGCTAAAGGGAAGGACGGCGAGCTCCCTGCCTCACAGTCTTACCTGCTGGTGATCCCCACAGGGGAGCCGGTTGCACTTTGATTCTTTGGTATCGTTATGATTCATGAAAATGTGCAGGGACAGAGTTTGAGAGGAGGATGAGCCTGTTGTTGTGATTTCAATAGTCAGTGTGAATCCTTTTTTTTTTAGTTTGGCGTCATACACTGTAGGAGCTGAATGTGCCCGGCAGAATATAAAAGATGTACAGTGTGGGCTTCCATGCCCTTGTGCTCGATACAAAGAGAGGACTCTTTCTTTTCTATCCCCTTGTACATCAGTGTTCACTCTGACTCTGCACTGAATGATATTTATGTCCCTCCTTGGATTCATTAATGAAGTATGTCAGCTAATAAAAGGCAGATGTGCCTCGTTACTATAATTGGTCTTTTCTATCTTGATTTCTGGGCTGTGACGCGCTCTTACGTAAGTGAGTGTATACTTAACGGTGGGATGCTTTGAGAGGCTGACTGAGGAGCAAATTGCCTCATTAATAATCAAGTAATTTCAGGCCAATCATCACATCTGTCTTATGCCTTTACAATGGCACCAGGTGCCTCATGCTTCTATTAGCTTAAGCAAATACCATGCATTATATATTTTGAGAAAGATAAGATCTGGGAATGTGTGCTTATTTTGAACATATCTGCGGAAACAAGGACAACCATTCATGCATTAGTTTGTCTTTCATTAGTTTTGTAAAGCACTGACTCCGCTGTCAGTGAAATACCAACCGTAGCCTGCAGACCTTTAATCAAGACGGTCGATGGTCATGATTGGAGCTAGTGATTTGCTCAGGACTGTTTTGTGAGGCACATGTTGTATGTGCTAATCAAATGGAGCAGGCTGCTATGTGGCTGATACATTTGACTTAAATTCATGTTCTGTGTGAAGCTGGACAAGAGCTGCTGGAGGCAAGTGTGTGAGCTAGAGCGGACCATATCTGACTGAGTCATGACCACTGCTGCTCAGCCACCCAGTCAGCCTTCATCAACGCAATCCCCAAAATGGAGGCCGAGCTTCCCATATCACACTGCTCTGTCTGTGCATGGATACCTTGCCTCGGAGACAAACATGACATATTGGGTTTATTTTGTATTCCTTACTGTGAGCTAGCGTTTGGAATGTGCGACTGAGCACTAAAGGTGTGAGCATGTGATCAGGTTGGGGCTATTGTGTCTCAGTAGTGTCAGGGTCTGGGTCTATTTTGAGCACATTGGGAATAAATGTGCATGTATGTGTGTACCGTGCTGACTGTGGTGTGGACGAGGGTGTTTGCATGTGTGATTAGAGGCTTCTTCTCTTTGTACTTGTGTCAGCTGGTAATGTGTGTGCAGAGGTTTAGTCATCACCACCCGTCTGTATTTTATTTTGTGGGAGAAGTATAGTCGTAATGAGTCATGTGCACACATGATTCATATGTATGGTGATGCAGCAGGTGTGCAGCCCACACAGTATGTTGAGGTAATATTAATATCTTTTCAGTCGATGGCAAACAAGCTTGCAGCAGTCTCATAAGCATGATGAGCAACGGTATTGATCTTTTTGATTTCATGACAGGCTCCAGTAAGCACAGGAAGTATCATGTGAAAAGTCTAAAGTGCTCATGGATACTTCCTGTGGAACCCCCCCATGAAAAGAGGAGTCTCAAGATTTACAGCAGGAAGAGCTAGTGAGATATTAAGCTGGGGGTGGAAGATGGAAGAACAAAGCAGAGGGAATAAAAATAGTTACAGATGGCTGTCTTCTTCTTCAGAACAACACTGTTTTTTAATTTGATAAAACAATATCCAGCTTAACAAGTAAAGTGAGAACTCAACAAAAAGAAGTATTCTTCTATAAACCAGGAACACAGAATTGGAACACAACAAATGTTACTCTTTTCAACTGACATTTTACTGTTTTTTTCTGATTGTTCTAAGGGTCATCTACCAATTGCAGGGTTGGCTTTTTGATCCCACATGTTGACGATGTGTCAATGCTGGATTTGTATTGCTCTGTGACATCTTAGAGGCTAAAAATAACAAATTAAACAGGCAAACTGTCAGATTTCTATGTTCAGTAGACAAGTAGGAATGATGGATAAAATACATGATTGTGAAACCAAAGTGTTCTAAGAAAAAGAGTATAAATGTGTCTGTATGTCTTATGTCTATATCTCTATCTGATGTTCGCAGTATCAAATTCCACATAAATGTATGTAACAACTCATCAAGGATCATTGTCCTTGTTCTTCCTCTGCTCTGCATGGCTTGGAGCTTTGAGGGACTCTCCACTGGCCCACTTGGGGATGCCCACTGTGTCGTGCTTTCATGAACTCAAATAGGAAAACGGGATGCTTGAACCAAAGGGTGTTTAATCTAAACATTATTTTGAATCAACACTTGCGTGAGAATGTTTTTGTAATTTGAAAGGCGTTGATTTATAAACATGGCTGTAGATAAAAGTCGGCCTTTATATCTTTTTGAATGGTTTATTGATTGCACTGGTAGGCTGAAATTATACAGCATCACTTTATCATTACCTAGAGGCTGTGCATCACTAAGTATTTTGCATCAGTGTGAGGGGAAAGATTAAATAAATAGTATTAAACTCCATAGCTGTGATTCATAGAACATATGTCAGTGCCTAACATATGTTTTTGGTGTTTGTTTGTGTGTCTGTGTGTGTAACCTGTATTGTCCTCTTATAGCGGATGACATATAGGTTGCTATCCCACTTCTGTAACGCTGTTGGATTCTTCGTCAACAATGTGTCTATTTTCATCATTTAGCAACAGTTGACAGGCTTTCTTTCAGAAGGTTGTATAGAAGTAGTTGTTGTACACTTAGTTTACTTATTATTTTCTGTTTATTTATTATTATTTAAATTTCTTCAGTCGCAGTTTGGTGAGGTTTAGTTGACAAAACTGCCTGGTGAGGTTTAGGAAAAATATACAAGGCCTACAGTAATTAATATAAAATATATTTTTAATGCTTTCTTCTTGTCTAATCTTCCTGAGATACCTATACCGGTCTTTGTTTTTTTTAAACTGAGCAGTGATCTTCTATTACAGTGGGCTGTTCTGTTAAATGAGGGGAACTCATAACATATGACATGATTAACAAGAATATTAATTAAATATATTAAATGGTCCTCTACACAATTTATTTTAGAATTCAGTGTTAGGCCTGCATTCAAAGCGCTCTCTACCTTTATTCTAGCTGAGTGGAGATGAATAAATGCCACGTCTGCTGGCATGGCTGTGGGTGTAATTCTATATTGTCAGCCATCACGACATACAACACTGAGATTAAGGATGCAGTGAGCAGTAGGTTGCCCTGACTCAGCTCCTTGGAGCTGTCCATCTGTCAGATACAAACTCCCACGCACACATGCACACACACACACACACACACACACACACACACACACACACACACACATATGCAGCATACATAAACCACATATAGCTTGCTGCGCAGCCTGGTAAAAGACGTGAATGTCACCAGCTTAAGTATCTATCTATGTACAGAGTAGCTTTGAGGTAATGTGTTACATGTCCACCACTTGTCCAGACAGCGATCAATTGTTGAATTACTAGGAAATTCAGTCTTAATATTCATGATCCCCAGACGATGACATGCGCGACATGTATAGTTTTGAAAGAACAGCTATTGGATGGATTCTCATGACATTTTAAGATAATTTGTAGTTACTCTGATGACCTTTTTTGTCTTTTGCCACGATCCGGTCAAATTTCAAACTAGTTATTTGGTTTATCACCAAATACATGCGATGTTAACGACATTCCCATCAGCTGCATCTGTACTTTGTGTCTAATTAGAAAATGTTAGTATGCTTACCTGCGATACTAATATTGTGAACATAGTAAACATATCTGCAAAACACCATTAGTCACGTTAATTTATGAAAGGCAGTTAGTTACCCCAGGCTGCCCCGGGTGTCACTTAGAAAGGGGAGCACAGTAGCTGAACATCTCTCCTTGACTCTGGGAAAGCTCTGGAAGCTCTCTTTTCGGTTACTCTGAAAAAGAAAAGCCTTGTCTTGAGGCAGGTGACCACAACCGCAATATCCGCTGAGTCACATCTTGGGGGATATGGGACAGTTTTCTGCTGTAGATGTCGGGAGGAGAGGCCATGCAATCTTTTTAAACTGATCACTGGGCTGCCTCCTGTAGTTTAGTTCCAAGACAGCAGGATATTGATCAGGACACAGAGCGGTACTGAGGAGGAAGGAAGAGGGACCAGTGTCAGGTGAGATTAGAAAGAAAGAAGCTATGAGGAGAGAGAAAAGGGTTGTTTTAACAGTTTAAATATTACATGGATCTAAGGGAAGTAGGTTGTAGGGTAGCAGCAGGACAATATCTGCAAGGGCCTATTTTCTACATGATCCTAACTCATGAAGGAAATCACAAATGTATCATTTTGTAAAGTGTGATTACAACAATATTGCTTTTTGTTTTACAGTATATATGGCATTTGGTACTATATATGGTTTACACGTGGTGGCAGTAGGAATGACAGAAGGTAAATGAACGAGGTCACACTCAATGTGAAGTGAGATGTTGAGATGCTTTCTGTTGCTGGACCAAGTGGTACAGACACTCAGAAGGGAGTGTGACCAAAGCTGTTGATGATGGCAGCAGTCCTGCAGTCAGAAGAACAATTCATCAGCTCCTCTAACACAAACACTGCCCCCCGATGGTTGCAGCACATGCTTACAGTTTCCTGTACAGTCTCAGGGCATTGGGAGAAGGCTCCATCCATCCTGTCTGTTCTGTACTGAGGAAGTGAACCGACAAGATATGTTAGATCGATGGAAAAACGGTTTCAGTTTTTTACTTTAATTATGTTCAAAATTATTGTACTGCTGTTTTATCCTATGGCCTTACTAGCATCGATAAATCAGAGCTACATCTGATGTTTTCACCAATAATTGTTTGGTCTGTAAATGTCAGACTTTCCATCAGGATATTTTCTTTTTAAATGTCTTATTTTGTCAAGCCAGCAATCCAAAACCTTATTTAAAGTCACAAGACAAAAATAAGTTACACATATTTATTTAAGAAGCTAGGATCAGAAAATAAATTTTTTATTAATTAACTAGCTAATGAAATGACTAGTAAATTAAGTTAGTATTTGTTTGTGATGTCTTCATCAGAGTTGTCCTATACACATGCTCAATGTTTGGCAGTGAGATGCAGTATATGTGCACCAACAAAATATAAGAATATCAGCAAGTCATAGTCATATAAAGCCCAAAGAAAAACAAATGAGACATGGAAATGAATTATGACAGAGCAAAACTGTACCAAACCATGTTATTGATATCGATGCCATTTAAACCTTATTTTCATAATTTTCCAAAAAGGTCATCTTTCTTTAATATTTTTCCTGTAGGTATATTGTGAATATAATGTCCTGACTGAGGGCTGCAGGCTGATTGCCAGACAGCTAGACATGGGGACTGATGGGGGTCTTTCATTTAAAATCTCTGGCTGGTTTGTGTTGATCATCCGTCTCTGTTGCATCATGCTCTGACGCTCTGTTTTTACCATACATGTGTTTTTCTGTTCATTCTGCCCATGCTCTGCAGATGCTGGATGCCAGGAGAACCAAGGTTTGTCCCTATGTTTGCACCACGTGTTGCGTGCACAACATAGAGTCACCTTCAGTGTGGCGTGTATTTTCACCTGGCAATCCCTTACAACCTCCTCTCCTATGAACCTCTGACAGGAAGTGAACTCCTTGTGAACCCTCATATGTTCCCCTATAAACACTGGCAAACAGTAGGCTTGTTTAATCGTGCCAATCCGAATGTGTCTGGTGCTCCTCCCCCCTGCAGTACCGCAAACCCTACAACCTCAGACTGCCTGTGAAGTGGGTTTAACAATCTGCTTGCTCTCCTCTAAATCCTGATTGGGTCATTTTCTGAACAGATTGATTTCTCTCTAGAGATATCTGCTGGAGGAAAATGTCAAAGAAGTAAGACCAAGCCTGAGCTAATCTGTGACAGAACCTCGGCCCTAACAGTGTTCCCATAAACCCAGAACCAACACCCCTGCACACAAAGAAATATAGTTGGCTTAATAGCGCGTGTTTTTATTTTTATTTGATCCTGGACACTCACAAACAAGTATGTGTTTTTTCAACACATTACTGTGCCGACTCTATAGTGCAAGCATACTATAGGTTCTGTTGTAGTGTCTGGTTATTCATCTAAAATGTTTGACTCTATGTCCATCAACAGTAACGGCTCAAACAATTAACTGTACGGTATGCATACAGTATTCTCCTACATGCTGCTCAATTAGCTCTCAAATTATTTTTTATTATAAGCAGATGCCACCTCTGAGATTTGAATCACAGTATTTGTATCCAGGCGTCTCAAGCTGACTGCCAGAGGGCAAAGACCTCTGCTGCACTGCAGGGAAGCATCTGGGTGGTCTTCAGCTGTGATAAGCACGTTAACAATTAAATGCTAAAACAGAGCAGCCTACACTAATAAATTGATAGGTTTGACAGCTGGGATTTATTTAAACCCTTTATACTGTATACACTTTTTTAAAGTCTTTCTGTAACTGCAATGGAATCACATTTGATTCTTGTTCCAGAATGAAGAAACAGATCTCATGAAATAAGCAGTACTGTCTTATGACGATATCAATTGTTTACAGTCCATTTGCTCCTAACGATTGGTAAGTTCCCCCTGTCTGACCTGCTGGAGCATCTCTTTCCACAGAATCGTGTGTACAAGCATTTTAGAAATGTGTTCATATGTGGTTACCCTCGTGTGTAGTTATTTTAGTGTTGTCATGAAAAACATAGCTTTGTGTTTCTTCCCGAAATGAATTTCAATAATTGTAGAGTCTCTCTTTCAGCATCTCCAGATGACTATCCAGGCTCTTCAGGACGAGCTGCGCACACAACGAGACCTGAACCACCTGCTGCAGCAGGAGGGCGGCAACCGCTCCGTGTCCGACCACTACACCACCATTGAGCTGACGGAGGACAACTTCCGTCGGCTGCAGGCCGAACACGACAGGCAGGCCAAGGAGCTCTTCTTGCTGAGAAAGACGCTGGAGGAGATGGAGCTGAGGATCGAGACCCAGAAACAGACACTTGGAGCCAGGGACGAGTCCATTAAGAAACTGCTGGAGATGCTGCAGAGCAAAGGGCTGCCCCCGGGCAGGGCGTCGGAGGAGGAGGAGCACGAGAGAGCCAGGCGCATCGCTGAGGCAGAGGCCCAGCTCGGACACCTGGAGGTCATTCTGGATCAAAAGGACAAGGAGAACATCCACCTGCGAGAGGTACCCTATGACCAGGCTTGTGTTGATGTGAATGAGATGAATTAGATTATCTGTACAAGGCTAGAAATTGACAGTTTCTTTTATTGTTGTCACTAGAGGGCAGTGCAGAGTCTCATAATCAACATGCTCTCTTGTACAGCTCATATTGTACTGCAGAACACATTAGTTGCATTACAAGTTTTACATGTGTAGACAAAGTTTACATGCATTTTTTAAATTGAACTTTTTCACTATTTTAGTCACATACTCCAGCTTTTAGTAGAGGTTAAGTAGACAATACATTCTGCTGTTCTGGTGCCTCAAAATATTGTATCTTTTCTAAAAGGAACTACACAGAAGAAATCAGCTGCATCAGGATCCAAGCAAAACCAAGGCCCTGCAGACCATCATAGAGATGAAAGTAAGAACCTGACTCATAATATTCAGCCTGACTGTAAGCACAGCAGTCACAATTCGAAGAAATACTCAAAATAACTTTAGGGTTATTAATATGTGGTTTATTATTTTATCCAGCTACCGTTTTTTTAGTATGAAGGTTCCTCTAACTGTGGCTGTATACAAACAAACAAGCTAACCATGTTGAGATGTGAAAAGACAGATGTTTCTCTATGTGTTTGGATCACTGACGGTCACAGGCGTTGTATTATGTAAAGTGTCTAAACAGATCTGGTGTGGGTTCTACTAAATCTATTGTTGTTATTGTGATCATCAGCAGCTGAGTCAATAGTGAACACACTGACACATCTCTCTATCTCTCTCACACACACGGACACCCAGACACTCTGTGTATGTGCTCACAAAGCAGTTGTGTAAACATCAACAATCAATATTTCTGTTCAACATTACAGCTGTCGCTGCTGGAGAGGTGCATTCATGCCAAGCTGCATCACACTTGTTTTATGACAAGCAACGGCATATTTAATGTCAATAATCAACTCTTAGACAACATTGTTTAAAACTGCAAAGCTTTGTTATCGAAATATGCAAAACTGAATTATTGCTAAATGTATGACAAATGATGCACAAGATTGTTTTAATTTTCTATTTGATGTAAGCTTGTTGTCCAGGTCTTAAAAGGGCATTTTATTTTTGAATAATTCACTTAAAATGTAACAGTTGAACGAGGAGAGAAATAACATGTATGTAATGTTTGATGTAATTTTAAAACTTCAGGGGAAACTTAAGTGACATTAAATATTGTGACAAACATTCATATTACATAAAACATATTTAAGAAGACAGACTGCAGCTTTAGAGACCCCACCCATCACCATCAAGTGTGGTTGCCTTTAGCTCATACAAATTACATTTAACATACAGTACATATTGCATTATTTCAAACTGATGCAGCTGTAATATGCAAATATGTAACATGCAAATATGATCTTATAAAAATGTCTATTCAGATCAACACTTGTTGTGCGGCTGAGCTGCACCAGCTGTAACCGCTGTAGACTCCACTGCAGAGGCTGACATCACTTCCTCAAAATAAATCATGACATCATCGCTGAGCTGACACAGCCCCTCTTACTCGGCTGGATCGGCACTGTGCGGGCCTCAGCCTTCACCCACCGCGGTCATGTGACATCTGTGCTCTGGGATCTTGTTGATTTGCATACAGAACGAGGGAAGACCCGCCTCCTCCTCCTGTGCTGTGCAGGAAGACCCTGCATCTCTCCCCTCTCCTCACCCCCTCTGCTGTGTTTGTGCTGATGCTGAAGCACGGATAGTCCTCCCTCCCCATCTCCCCTTCTCCCGTCCCGCCCTCTCCTGCTCACTCACCAGAGACAGTGCACGGTATATAGCCTGCCTGCTGCTACCATGGAAACAGGTGTGGTTGTTTATGACAGCGAGAGGCCAGTATGCAGGGAGATAGATAGCAAGAGAGACACACAGAGGCAGGAAAAGAGAGATTAAGAGCACGATTTACTGACCAGGTCGATGTACCAGTGATTACATGTGGATGGAATAAAATCTCCCTGCTTTGAAGGTACAGTGTCTCTCTATTGCAGCAATGCTAGTTTATTGATGTTTGTCTCGTAACAGACAGACTGAGGCGAGATGAGGCGGCAGTGTGAAGTGGATGTACATGTGCAGTGTTCATGCATTAACCCCTCAGATCCTTCGCGGATATCGTTCCTCATTACGATACATTTCCCATGTTCCTCTGCAGCGGGCTGTGACTGACCCCGCTAACAGCCACAAGTTCACAAGTTCAGAGCCACGCGGAGGAAGGAAGTAGAGACACAAAAAGAGAGAAAGGAACATGGTTGCTCTATGCTGTGCTGGTGAGGGAGATGGACCATGGCTAATCTTAAAGACGTTGTATTATTTATTTAAAAAGCCGTGAAGCTAAAGCTGCACTCGCAGTCGCAGCCCAGAGACTGGATTCTGCATTGATCTGCAAGCAACTACGGCAAAAGCTACGGCGTGTTACTTTTCTTCCTCTCCCTTTGCACGTTTCTCTCCAGTCCTGGCTGATCTCTCCGTGCTGGATGTGTTCTCAATATTTCCCGATGGTGATTAATCCTCTGAGCGGCTGCAAGGAGCTGGATAGAAAGCTTCAGATTTCACCGACAGTGCTGCAGTTGCTCTCACACCAAAGAGCTTCTTCTAGTCTCTCTTTATCTTGCTACATCTTTCTTTCTCACTCCCTCTGTCTTTTAGTCTCTATATCTTTTTTGTTTTTGTCAGTCTTTCTGTCTGTTCTGGACTCTCGTATCTATATAAAAAAAAGACATGCCAGTCTGGGTTTTGAGGTGTGTCTCCTCTGCATGTTTGTGTGCAGGACACCAAAATTGCCTCTCTGGAGCGCAACATTCGAGATCTGGAGGATGAGATTCAAATGCTGAAGGCGAACGGCTTACTGAACACAGAGGACAGAGAAGAGGAGATCAAACAGATGGAGGTCTACAAGAACCACTCTAAGTTTATGAAGACGAAGGTAGACACCGTCTGCACTATGCATGCAATACTGATCCTATTATGTGGCTGAAAAACAAACACGATTGAGTTGTTTTGGATACAGAGCTGTGCAGATAGAAGAATGCTAAATTAAGCTGATGTGTCTCTGCTTTAGCATGTAGGGGCATCAGCAAAGTGCCCTGTTGGCAACTATCTGAGAGATGCTGCTCTGCCGTTTTTTCTTTCCTTCTTGTTTTTTTTAAGAATACCAAAACAAGGCTAAATCAGCAAGCGCATGCTTTGGCATAATTAAATACTTATCATTTCATCCTTACGGATGTATACAAAACTGTTTCTTTATGATGATGCTGCCAACAGACAATTGTGACTTGCATTATGTTCAAAGAATTACGTGCACGCCTTCCAAGTGATAGATTTGTTATTATTAAACAGACTTTACCTGCTTTAGTTTTCAGATGAGTGTTTTAATCAGCTCACTCCCCATAAAGACATGATGACTTGTGTTTTATTAGTTAGAGACACACTGTCAACACACCAGCAGAGCTGATCGTATGAAGGTGCATGTGTCGTTCTCTGAGGTGTTTACATACCACTCCTCACTACAGTCGACCGGGCGTAGACCAGCCACAGTTTTGTTATTCTATTTTTAGACTTCTTTTCATTAATCATGAATAGAGATGATGTATAATACATGATGAATGCAGGGGAGTCAGTCCCAAATGCATTTTTAATGGGGAAATGTGTTGATGAAAATAGTGCCCACACATTGTCGAACACTCACACATGCACGCGCTGTGACGGCATGACATGATGATGCTCATGTTAATGGTTGTTTCACATGTCTGTAGATTGACCAGTTGAAGCAGGAGTTGTCGAAGAAGGAGTCTGAGCTGCTGGCTCTGCAGACAAAACTAGAGACCCTCAACAACCAGAACTCGGACTGCAAACAGCATATTGAGGTGCTAAAAGAGTCGCTCACTGCCAAGGAGCAACGTGCTGCCATCCTACAAACAGAGGTAATGGGGGAAAAAAACCTTAAGTTGTTTGTTCACATACAGTAAATGAACCTAACAATACACTGCATCACAAACATTCTCATACTCCAAGCCAAACTGAGCAAATAATAGGCTTACCCTGAGCCTGAGGCTTTTTACGACAAACCATATCAACAATTTATTTACTTTGGGACTAACTTCCTGTGACTCAGGGCACCGGCAAATGTAATGTGCAGTGTACTGTCCCAGCACAATGTAATACACATTGAAAACATCAGAAAGCTGCACTAATACATTAATTACTGTGGAAGAATTACGTTACTGTAATGCACAAACTGAAGATCATCACCACACTAATAAACACCTGCTCAGCAGCATGTGTTCCTTTGCAATGGCATGTAGATTAAGTTTAATACTTAAAATATTATTTGATTGTCAGCAGTCTGCTGCCCATCTTCGTCTATTAGTGGATTAATCGGTCGGTGTGGTCTTAGTCAACCAAGATTTCTTTACTGGATCAGTCATTGTTTTATGCTTTTTCAATTACTCATTTCCAAGGAACTTGTGAGCACATTGCTGGTAACACAATATTTTAAGTTATGCTTTTGTGTGATTCTTTGTGGAGTCCGCTGATTAAATCAACTAATCAATAAGTTGACAAAATCGCATGAGTGTTAGTCGACTAAGAATTCCTTTGGTGGAGGACAGCCTCCTCACTACAGTGTGTTTTCGGCTGTCTTGCTTCAGGTGGATGCCCTACGTCTGCGACTGGAGGAGAAAGAGTCCTTCCTGAACAAGAAAACCAAGCAGCTGCAGGACTTGACGGAGGAGAAGGGCACTCTCGCAGGAGAAATCAGGGACATGAAGGACATGCTGGAGGTCAAAGAAAGAAAGATCAATGTCCTGCAGAAGAAGGTGAGAATCAGAGTTGAAGAAAGCCTTTCCATTTTGATTGTAAGAATACAAACGGAGGAAGATATTGAAATAACTCCACGTTATTGTTACATTATTTATCGGTTAAACCAAACGGTAGAGAGTAGGCGAAGGTTTTTAAATCAACGATGAGCTTTCGCGAGACTCTTGTGTTCTGGACTAAACCAGTCACTCTGTGAAAATACAAAGCAGAGTGGTTACTCTCTCCATTTAGAGTGAGAGAGTATATGATGCTCTCAGGGGGAAAGTGTCCATAGAAAGACAAGCTAGAAGATATTTCTGCCTCACTGACTCTTGTATGTGTGTGTGCTATAAATACCCACCGAGTGTTACTCCCTCTCTCACCCTGACCTGCTCACCCATTCCCTTTGCTTCTGTTGCTCTCCTCTCTTGTTCTAGCACACCTTCTCTCCCTCAGCCATCCACTTGTATCTCTTGTGATATGGAAATCTTTGTTTTCTCCTGATGTGGTGGATGAATCGGTTTGGTTTCTCTGCTGTGTCAATCATATAATATGAAATATTAGATCAGTGCACATTTTAATGTCTATAAATAGTTGTGTTTTTACATTGGTCTTAATGCACAATTTCTACTTTCTCCCAGATGGCAACTTGATTTATATTCTCTCTTGATTCTGCTTCTCAAACTCTTCTAAAAAATAAAAGTCTGGCAGCGTTTGATGTATGTCTTGAAATGAAAAGGCTTTGTTGTAAAGCCCCAACATTACATTACATTTCATTTAGCTGAGGCTTTTATCCAAAGGGGCTTAAATGCTATACAGTAGACCGTAGACACAGCAACGGTGAGCAATTAGGGTTAAGTGTCTTGCTCAAGGACACAACGACATGGACTACCGGAGCCTGGGATCAAACCACCAACCTCCCAATTGAAAGACAGACTTGCTAACCACTGAGCCACAGTCGCCCCAACACATTTAAAACTTTGAACATGACGTTTTCTGTAATGGGTATTAATCATCAAAGACTTTCGTAATCTCCGAGTCCAGCTATTACACCAACTATGAAATACTTCACTGGTTTTGAGATCATGTTATTTACCTCAGCGTCTCTGCTTTCTTCTCTCCCATGTGCCACCCCACCATCCTCCCGGTCTCCTCCTCCTCGCCGTGTCAGATTGAGAACCTGCAGGAGCAGCTGCGGGACAAAGACAAGCAGCTGGGGAACCTGAAGGACAGGGTCAAGTCACTGCAGACCGACTCCAGCAACACAGACACTGCCCTGGCCACCCTGGAGGAGGCGCTGTCAGAGAAGGTAGCACTGCACTGTAGCATTAGGATTAGCATGCAATGAGTGTTCATGGTTGGGGTGTGAGCAGCAGTTGGTGTCTTCCCCACTGACTGGAATTGGCTTGGATTTTTAGTGCCTGTATTTAATGAGACACCTTTTGGACAGAGACAGGCTAGCTGTATGCTAAGCTAGGTTAGCTGGTTGCAGGTGGTAGCTTCATACTTGTGTAGCCTACTTATATGACTGGTATCAGTCTTCTCCTCTAATTATCTGCAAGAAATCAAATAAGCATATTTCTTAAACTTTTCTTTTAAACCAAAGATTAAAGTAATAACCCTTCACGTTTACGCCTACTCGCAAACTTAAGCTTTTGGTTCTGACATTTTAAAAAACTTAAAGGTGCTACTTGAGAGCTGCTTTGAGCGCTTAGTCTTACACTTAAGTCTTAAGTCGCTTGACAAATGTGTCTTATTGCTCACGCTCAGCCAAGACTCTTTGAACTCCTAAATTGTCTGTTTTGAGCATTCTTAAGTGTAACTCCCTTAATTATTTGTGTGTATGTGTGTGTGTTAGGAGAGGATTATAGAGCGTTTAAAGGACCAAAGGGAGAGGGAAGACAGAGAACGTCTGGATGAAGTGGATTCATATAAGAAGGAGAACAAGGATCTGAAGGAGAAGGTCAACAGCCTGCAGATAGAATTAACAGAAAAAGAGGTGAGTATGCAGGGAGCAAAGAGATGTGTATGTACGGGTGTGTCCACATGGCTGCATATTGTACACATGCTGTTCCTTTATGTTTCTCTACTCTGCTGTTCTGTACAGTAGCTATATTCTGTCGGCACGCTTTAATATGACATTTAAGCTGTGGCACTTTGGCCTAGTTAGACCTGGTTTGAACCTGTGCTAACTGTCTGTCCACCTGCAGTCCAGTCTCATCGATTTAAAGGAGCACGCTTCATCACTGGCATCCTCTGGCCTCAAGAGGGATTCAAAGCTCAAGTCACTGGAAATTGCCATTGAGCAGAAGAAAGAGGAGTGTAGTAAGTTGGAGACGCAGTTGCAGAAGGTAAGTGTGCGTTTCACAGTGCAGAATCACTCATCAGGCTAATGTGTCGATTTGATTTTGATTTAATGAAACAGGTGATTACTCTTTCACCTAGATTTATATTTTGGATTTTAAATGCAAATAATTCACAGATTAGAAATCAATTCTTTTGATGTAGGTCCTATGTTTTTTTACACAACAGTTACATAGTTATCAACACATTTATCTTACATGTCCACAGTCATCCTTCCTTTATGTAATACTGGTATAGCTTTATTATTCTGTCAACATTGGCATTGCAGTTAAGAAGAGGAAAACTCTGCAGTCATAGTTCAGGGCAAAAAAAAACCTTAAGTAAAGCTCATCAGTAAACATCATACCACGGCAGTTTATCATAGCAAATACGTACAAATTTACAGCTGTTTGCAATACAATCTTACTACAAGGTCCCTGTAGTCGCTGTATTTGAGCTTTTTATTGTATCCCATAAGCTACATCTGAAACCAACATCTAAAGTTACATTTTGCAACTCCACCTACTGAGAAATACCATGTGATATGATCAAAAGCTCCAGAACAGAAGCTACATGGCTGCTGTGGTACATTTTATTTTGCCAAATACTGTTTCTCGAATAAAAAGAAAACTTGAATTGTTGTTATTAAAAGTGTTTTGAACTTTAATTTTTCCATTTAGTTTGGTGAGCACAGGCATTTAACAGGACAGAGGCATATGACACAAAAAGACTGAAATCACTCATACAAGGAACATAGACTTCATAATTAAAATCCCACATACATCTATCATAAAAAATGCAGAGAAAATATCAAAGTAAAAAAAAAGAACTATACCCATCAAACCTGTATGCCCTCTATAACTATACCCATTGGCTGCAGACGGAAAGTATAAACAAAAACACTTGATAAGAATAGACTAAATTGAAACCATTAAGAAATTATTAACATGCGTTTCAAACATGTACAAAACATTTGATTGTTGTTGTGTAATAATAAGATATTCAGGTGAGAAGTTGTCTATTTTAGTCACCAAAACACTTTTTTATGATAAATGCTTTTCAACTTTGGCTGAGCTGTGGAGAGCGTCTCTGCCCTGAATGGAGTCTTGAGAGATGTCCCTAATTAATTGCGCTGAACTTAAGATAAAAACAATGCTTGCTTGTCCACTGTGAACAAAATAATTAGCTTACTGTGAGTCCAGGGACCACTTGGATAGAGACTTTTAAGTAGTTGTAGACTTCACCAATTGTGAATTAGTCGTTTTCTTTCCCTTGCATATATATTTCTGTAGCTAAGGCTGACACTGTGTTATTTTCATGAAGGATGATTTTGAATGACTAATCCAAAATGTTTCCACAGAACACACTTTATGTATATATAACAAGGTGAAAACGCTGAAACCTGTAATCCCTCATTAAACTAATTCCTGTTCTGTGAATATCACTGTTAGCCGGACTGAACCAGAAACGTGAACCTGCCTTATATAAAACACAGTTAATTAGGCTAATGGATACTACCATCATGCTCCCTCTCCTCTAACGGGCTGCACTGCTTTGATAGGCCGCTGCAGGGGACAGACGGCCCTCTAAATACCCTCCCTCGCCTCCTCCTACTCCATAATCCACAGACTATAACTGTGTCTGTTGCTCTGCATTTGTCCGTGATGTGTTGCCCTTAACCTGTACCAACATGTGCTGTACTGAGACTATGTTACTGCTCTGTCAAACATGTATTGTGACATGTCTGATCCTGCTGTTCTCTCCTCTGGCTCAGACTAAACCCTAACACTTACTCTCCCGCCCTACTCCCTTCCTCAACCCCTCCGTTTGCAATGTAGCAAGCTGAGCAGCTATTCAGTCACATGAACAATCCTGTAAGTCCTTCTCTTGAGCTCTCTGAGGCACATATTGAAAGCATGAGGACCACTGATAACTTCTTTGAAACATGCTATATGGTGACCATGCCAGCCCCAAGAATAGGTTCTGCTTTACCCACTGAGCCACCCAGATGCATGTTGATCACCGCACTGTACTGATATAATGAGCTTTATACTGCACTCAGAGTCCTGTGCAACGTACTCATTCTACAACTGTTTGTGTTTGTGACTGGTGCATATGCAGTATTTAAAGTTCACTTTATTTGGTCAGTTGGGATTATACAGTATATCTAATTTGTGTATTCTAATTGTGGCTCTGTATTTGGTTTATCTGTGATTAGTTTGTTTAACCACAGTGTGATTTTCTTAATCTTAATCTCACGGCTCTAAAAACCTTTGTCCAATGAAAGAATTTTAAGATAAGGCGAAGTCACGAGAGCTTTATCATATTTGAGAGCTGGATATCTAAGAGCCTAAATCCATATTAAGCATCAATTTCTTCACAAAGGCTCCTCCGATGTATGTAATGGAAGTCAAAGGACATGATGGGGTTAACGTCTGGTTAATCCTTTGACACAATCAACCCTGTAATGAACTGTGAAGCCAAACTTGCCCCATCTTTTCCATTTGTTACAGAAAAATTATATATAATGACTTGATAATTAATTATTTTGAGTACTTTGATTTTTGTCTTTTTAAAAATCAAATTCTGTGTATTTTGGAATTCTCAAAAACCTCAGCGTTAGCATAATCATCTCATCAAAGTCTACATTGATACCCACAGGCTGACTGGAGTCTAATTTATATGTCCAACAAAGTTATTTTTGATATACTTCCACATGTACTACTAGTGGATATAATATTATATTTTACAATTTGAATAATTGAGAAAATCTCCCACAAGCTAAATCCGAACATCGTTCCTCATGCTTAAAATATGAGACTTACCGTTAGCCGACAGATTAACTGGGTCCCTGTTGCTTCTGTTTCTCCATTCTTTTGACTGAAAATCACAACGACTGTGCAGCTTCGTTGGGTTTGCATGACATAGTCGACCTTGTTGCATGTTGTCACTGTCAGTGTTGCCACGCTTTTCTCTCGTCTCAGTGTGGTGCGGTTAGCTGAGGTATCAGTCGTGGTTGGAGATCACTGCAGTGTTTTGGTGGATGCTCTCTGGCTCTGTACAACTCTTGCACTTTTGTGACATGTGTGGCTGCATATTGTCTCAAGGGTGATGTGTACCACTGTATTGTACTTCAGAGTTACAAACTGTTGCAATAATGGTGAAACTAGTCCCTATTGATCAAGCAGTAAAGCTCTGATTAGTTAGACAGATAACCAAAGAGACAGGTTCAGGATTTAGCATTTCACTGTCACGGATTTGTTACTATTTTTTTATCGTTAATGTGCTGCAGAAACACAAGACACCGATGCACAGTTCTGCTTTCTGCACGCTCACCAAGTGTGCAAAGTGAGTCTCAGAAGGCTGTTAAATGGAACTAAATAATATCTATGTTAAAGCTAATGAACCAGCACCAGTAATGATGCCCTTGTTCACAACATTTTACTTATTCATTCAGAAAGAGAGAGAGAGATCAAGGGGAGTGGATAATATAAGACAGTGATGGACTGCTGTGTGCTGTATGTATCTCTCTTCCTTGGGCAGTAAAACATGCTGTGCTGTACTGCATGGTTGTGTTGATGTTATCATGTTAACTGACTGTATCTTTGGGCGTGTGCATGTGTGCACGTGTGTTTTGTTTTTCTCTTTCCCTGGCACGTGGATGCAGAAGGCCCATGAGGTGGAGCAGCAGTCCGGCCCCAGAGGGAACCCAGACTACGTGGACCGAGTGAAGCTGCTGGAGAAGGAGGTGAACTACTACAAGGACGAGGTCAACAAGGCTCAGACGGAGGTGGAGAGACTCCTGGACATCCTGCGAGAGGTTGAGACTGAGAAGAATGACAAGGATAAGAAGATTGCTGAGCTGGAAAGGTAAATAGATGTGACTGTCTCAACTTCATTTATTGATGTAATCAAAGACATCCTACAAAATTATCATTTGTACAAATGAATTACTCACCATGTGTTACCTTGAATTCTTGAAGAAAACCTCAAAAAGTCTGAATTGAAGTAAATGGGAGGCCTAGTTTTACAACAGCAAAGCTGTATGAAAACATCAGTTTACACATCACTCCTGCAGTATGATCCAAGACTCGTTTATGCAGTCTATGGTCACATACCATCCAAACACAGGGTTAGGGTTATACAAATAAATAATACACGCATACTCATACCATAATGAGTATATGTGTATGATATTTCAGCAACATTAACATTCTACATTCATTTTGTAAAAGCATTTGTCCAAAGATAATTATGTGCATTCAAGCTTGATAGGAAGAAGTGCTGTTGTTGTCACCCTGTCTTTCCCAGCTCCGAATCAAGAGATACAATACTACAAACATACAATATATAACAAAACAAGAAACAGCAAAGAGAGAGACCCACACTCAAAAAGGAAACAAAAGACAAACACTTTCTAAATGTACTGTGTACATTCTCTTTTCCCATCACTAATATAGTTTTTTTTAGGGAAAAACTAGTGCTGTGTTGTGTGCTACGGCCATACAGAGAGTTTTGGTTTTATCTGCTTAGCTTTTTGAATTTGGTCACTGAGATTTCTGCCTTTCTGTGAGCTGACCAAATAGTATTTCGTAATGTTGGTGAACCTACATAATGCTATTTGTCCCGTAAGGCTATGAGCAGTCTATTCTCCTCCTGGAACCTCAACAGACAAAGTAAAATAGTAAACAGCGCTTTGTCAACTTTAAAGTGCCCTGTTCTACGTTCTCCATGTTCCAAATGAACGTCCTTGTGGTTTTGTATTCATGTATGGTCATTTTCCTGTTGGTATGTACAAGTGTGACTTCCTGAGTTTGTCAGCACAGTGTCGTGCACTGGATCCAGTCCCTGGATTGTATAATATACTCAGAAATACATGAATACACCTTTCCTTGGATGCATGTTGAGAGACACACAGAAGGCTCTCTGTTAAAGTTTTGATGCTTTGTTAGATGTGATATTAGAACATAAAGTGCCTCTAAGTCATCCCCTTAATGGAAGAGATCAGACTGATTTAAGTTAATGGACCCCATGAATAAAGCTCACCTCTCTGTTCGGTCCAGAGTGTCTTCACTGGATGCAGCTTTTGGCTTTGGTTCGACTGATGGGGGAGACCACCATCATTATCCTGCACTTGAATTTAAACCGACGAGACAAAGATTGGATAAATTTGAGAACGACACATAAGCCCCCTCTGCCAATGACGGCCTCTCGTCCCTGTTACTTTAAGAGTCACAAAACCAGTTCTGTTGTTCCTGCCTATAGATAGGCTAGTGGTAGGGACCATTTCATTTTTTCTGTCACGCTAATTTATTGGTCGCGTTTAATTAATTGAGTTTTCTTGTCCTTTTTTTGCCATCTTTACCCACTTTTTTTTCTGTCCCTTTCCTCTTTCTATCTTCTGTTTCACGCCCATCTGTCTCTCTCGTCACCGTCCGCCATTGATCATTTTCAACTTTGGTCTCAAACCTCCTTTTTCTTCTCCTTTCTCCAATCCGATTCTGTTTTAAATGTCTTCTCTATCCCCTATATGCAACTCCTCCTCTTTTCCATTGTGCCCCCCTGAAACCAGCCCCCCTTCCTCTGCCCCTCGCCCCACCCCTCGTCCAGGGGGCAGAGCTCCCCCTGACCCGCTCCCTTCTGTGTCCGCTGCCCCCCAGCAGATAGGGGGCATGGTGTGGGATTTCCTGGGAAAGTGAGTGCTCTGCCCTGGCACTTCAGCTCGGCTGCGCAGTTAAAGTCTCCGACTGCGACTGCTGCAACTGCATCTGGTTTCACCTGTGTGCCTGGGTCTGCCTGCTGTCCAACGGATTCTCATATCTTTGTATCAGAGTGACGGGCTCCTTTTTTTAAGTCTTCATTGCTGTCCCCGTACACACGATTCAAAGATGCCTGGATTCATGCTTGTTTTTATTTCTGTTGCATGTGTTTGCTCAGTCGAATGTGTATGTACTATGAATGGTTGTAGATCAGTCTGTGTGAGAGCGTTCATATTGCCTGTTTATGATTTCAAACTGCATGTGGCAACCAGTATTAAACGCATCTATATCTGCACTGATGATAGACTGGGAAATTATGTCAACAAAGATTTGGTTGCATGACACATCACATTATAGCAAATTAAAGCGCCACATCATAAAGTATTGATAATTGCACACATGTGGCCCAAATACCTTGTCCTAATGATGAAAGTGAATATTAAAGTCGGAGGTTTATACCTTAGCCAGCTCACAAAGTACAAAACCCATTATGTAATTTATGTCAGGTTGTTCATGTATTCTGTGGTTGTTGTTTTGATTCCCTTTATTGCACCCTGGGGTTCCTTTTGTGGCTTGTTTCTGTTATGATCCATGGTAAAGTCGCACAATAAAACCAATCACACCAAGGATTCAGCAAACTAGCAACCAAATTTCACAAGTTACACTGTTCATCTTCACAGTTATAACTGAAAGCCCCGAAAAAAGCCTCAACATTTTCACTTGTGTATAATATATATTTAATATTCAGTAATACTGTAAATACTGCGCTACATACTGGAATAGAAGCAGTTTCCTTGGTGTGATTTTCCCAACTGCTCTCGCTTTTTGTCCAACCATTTATGTTCACTACATTTTACTTCTTGTCCCTCAGTGTCCTTTGTTAACTATAATAGAGCCCATATGCACACTCAAACTCTTGCAGACACACATACACGTGTGTGTTTTAGTGCTGATGGCAGTTTGTTGCAGCTCATGTAGGACGTTTCTGTCCTTAAAGCTGAGTCGTCCTCCTGCCATGAGCACACTTCCCCTGCTCATTCCATCCACCCATCTGCCCACCTCTCCCTACGTTACCCTCTTCCTCTGTAATTCTAACCCTCTTATCCTTCCAGTAACATCACCCCTCTTTCTTCTAGAGGTCTTTCCCGGTGTCCACCTTCCTTCTGTCCCTCCTAACCTGCCCCATCCCTAGCTTGCTCTACCAGATACTAAGACAAATGATCAGCCAAGTTGCCTGCATGAATAGAGCTGCTGTGCTCCAGGTCTACACGCGCTCTGTGAGTGAGGTGCTGTAGTAGGTAGGATCTGGACTGAACCTTGATCTGGAAGTGTGTCAGTCCAGTCGGGTCTCTTTTGTCTGAACAATCCTGCATCCATAACTAATTGTCAGCTAACACCTTCTCTCGGTCAAACCACATGTTGGCTTCCCCTCCTTTTGCTCGACACTCAGACCTGTCCTCTTCCCGTCCTCTTTTGCCTGTCTGACTGCATGTCTGTCACCCCCAGGCTTGGCAGCAGATGCACAGTTTTCAGAGAAGGTGCATCCTGCATTCGCTGTGTCAGGCTGCACAGCAGCGGCTGTCACAGGTGCCTCTGTGATCTCCTATGTTTAACATAGAACACACTGTGATCTCCTCTGGGTCCTCTGTAGTGTTTTCTTTTTGTGGTTAATTCTTTATGTTCTGGTTCTAATGTCTCTTTTTTTTTTACTTTTTCCTTTGTGTGCTATCGTTTGCTGCTTCCAATGTCTCCTCCACTTGTCCCGTCATCCCCTTCTCTTCTATCTCTCACTCTCCCCATCTGCAGTCTAGCTCCCAGGTAGGTAAAGCCCCTCCCCCCTATCAAGCTCCAATCTCTGTCCATATCCATCCTTACTCCGGTGCTTAAGCCTGTGAGTCACCTCAGCAATGTCATGTTAACATGAAGCTCTCAATCGTCTGTGATGCTCATGTCTTTTTGCTGTCCTGGTGATCTCCCTCATGATTGGGACCATTTTGAAAGAAGATGTATTCAAAATGCACCTGACATGATTGTCCATTACGCTGTACTTGTTCTTTCTGTTACTTGCTGGGATATATGAGAATATATTGTACCATACTCACACATTTACTTAATACTTATGCAACACTATTGCCTCAATTATGTATTTTACATTTCTTAAAAGATAAATACTACAGCAACTACAGAATAGAAATCAGAAAATGATTGGCATGAAAATGCTAAATATTTGTGGATTTACAGACAAGGAGGCAAAGACCTGACCAAGAAGGGTCCAAACATCAAACTGGGACCACAAGGGGACAAGAAAGGCTTAGGACCAGACCCTCGTAAAGATGGCTCCATGGACAGTGGCCACCACGTAAAGGTGCAGATTTACTTTTGAGAAATACAGTTTATTATAACCTTCATGAAGGTAGGATGTATTGTAGGACTGTGTTAGACTGCTGTAGTAAATAGAGTGTATTTATTAGTGATATATGGTTTAATACTTTTGTTACTGAAGCACGTGTCTCCACGTGTCTCATTTACACATTTGGGGTGTGTTCCCATCAATGCAGTTGGAGGAGCTGATGAACACACTGGAAAGGACGAGGCAGGAGCTGGATTCCACCAAGCAGCGTCTCTCCTCCACACAGCAGTCGCTGCAGGAGAGAGATGGCCACCTCACCAACATGAGACAGGAGCGCAGGAAACAGCTGGAGGAGATACTGGAGATGAAGTTAGTGTTTGATTTGATGTCAGCCTCACAAAGACCGCCCATTACTTCACTTCTCTTGGTGTGTTTCTGGCAAAGGCACGGATTAATTATTCATGTCCTGTATGGAAACAGAAAGTCTCTCTAAACTATCTACCAAAATGATGTTTTAAATGTACTTGAGTGGCTGCGGCTCAGTGGTAGAGTAGTCTCTTTGGCTGGCCAAAAAATAGTCCCGTACATAAACTTACCGACACAAAAAAAAAACTTCAGTCTTTATACGGATTAAACAGACCAGCTGTTTACCCCTGTGAACAGGCTTTGAGCTCAGCTAACGAGCTGCTGGATGTAACTTCGCATTAAACAGACAGACATTAACGCTGTAATAATCTTCTCATCCAAGCCAGAAAGAAAGTGAGTGTATGAATGTCTAACTCTACTCCTTTGAATCTCAGGCTACATTTGTCACGCTTAGTAGTGAGGCAAATATTATGCCGTCATTAACAGGAGTACAAAGCGATCAGATTTCCTAGTGACTTGACTTGTCGTTCATTGATCATCATCTGACTCTGACTGAATCTGGATCATAAGAAGTTGTACTTGCAGCTGACATGCATGCAGTTACATTGAATTGATAGGTTTTTGGTTGAAAGAGGGTAATGGGATGTCTCCCCGATATACCATTCCTTTAATGTGCTCTCTATTTTTTGTACTGTAAGTGATGATCCATAATGTTTTTGTTCTGCAGGCAACAAGCTCTGCTGGCAGCCATCAGTGAGAAAGATGCTAATATTGCACTGCTGGAACTGTCTGCGTCCAATAAAAAGAAGACCCAGGACGAGGTGCTGTCTCTCAAGAGGGAGCGGGACAAACTGATGCACCAGCTCAAACAACACGTTAGTACTGCAGCACGATGTCAATGAAAATATGTCTGCACTGTAGCTGGTTGCCAAGGCAACATTAATAAAAATATAGCTGCACAAGGCATCTAGACATTTTTTTTCTCCATTTCATCTACAGGGGGTGGTGCACATGCACGCCATTGCTAGTTTAGTTTTTACCCAAATGTGTGTCATTATGCTTTATCAGCGCTGAGGCCGGTCACGTCTCCACTCATTTCACACAGGTCCAAGTCAAGTTACAAGTTCTCATTTGCACATTGCAAGTCATTCGCCACTCTTTTCTGGCCATTAACATGATGTCAGCTCCGATAGAGTCCTATCAAAGCTCTGTTCATGTGCTCATCTGCGGCCAAATCCATCCAGTGCATAGGCCTAATAATGTAACATTTAAGGTGTGTTTACCAGGTCCAAACTTGAGTCTTAAATGTTTTTGCTTTCAAGCCTCAAGTCATGTCAGGTCTTCAAGGAGTCAAGTCTCAAGTAAGTAAAGTCAAATCTCAAGGCTTTGACTTGAGTCTAATTCGAAATAAAACTCTCAGGTATTTAGCTCAAGTATGATTTATACACCAGGAATTCAGGCAGTGGCAACATGGCCTCCTTGTGTCTCTATAAGGTGCCCTGTGTGTCCTTAATAAATCAAAAATGTTGATTGTTAAGCCTCCATTAATGCTGCTAATTGTTATTCAACTTAACATGACATAACATTTGTGGCTGCTATTGTAAATAATTTACACTCAACATGAAATTAAATAACTTTGAAGTTAGAAACACAGAGGTAGTTACACAAATTCAGATTCTCATAAAGCATAACAATTTATACAGACAATAGTGGAAAATAAAAAGTGGTTAAACGTAGACCCACATTAAAACGAACTGATAGACACAAGACAAGACTGATATTCACTTTGTTGTCAAGAGTTTGATGAGAAAATTGTCTATATGGTAAATAGTATACTATTGATAATAAACATCCCTTTAAATTACAATTTGTCTTTTTTTGACAATATAATAATAATTATTATTTTGTAAGACAATGTGAGTTAGTGAGCTTCTGAGGTGCAGGCAGGTGGTGTTACCTTTGGACAGGTCACACCTGGATGTTTCCCATTGTTTTCAGTCTTTATGCTAAGCTAAGCTAATCAGACTGTAGCTTCGTATTTAGTATATAGATGGGAGAATGGTATCAATCTGCAGTTACTCAGTGTAATTCCCAAAATATCTAATCACAAAGACCATAAAAATGACTATAAAAATGAACATTCATCAGCTGAAGTCGGAGAAAAGAAAGGAACATATAAGCCTCAGTGTTGGTTGCATGGTTACTGTACTGGATTGTTTTACATTGTAATGTGTTTTATGTCAACCCACATACACCGAAAATATGTGCTTTGTTCAGTCATTAACTCATTTGATGCTCTTTGTGAGGGAATAATGTTCTTTTTATTAACACAGCTGCTCATCTTGCACTAACCAGTTTCATCTTTCTACAGACACAAAGCAGAATGAAGCTGATAGCTGACAACTACGAAGATGAGCAATATCATCCACATGGTCCTCACCACCCCCCGACTCAGCCTCCGCACGCTCAGCCCCAGCAGCAGTACCCCCACGCTCCCCACGCTCCTCACGCCCCCCAGACTCCCCACGCTCCCCACGCTCCTCACGCCCCCCAGGCTCCCCACGCTCCTCACGCCCCCCAGACTCCCCACGCTCCCCACGCTCCTCATGCTCCTCACGCTCCCCAGACTCCTCACGCTCCCCACGCTCCCCACGCTCCTCATGCTCCTCACACTGCCCAGACTCCTCACGCTCCTCACGCTCCTCACGCCCAGCAGACTCCATATCCACACTCCATGCATCCGCAACACCCACAGGCCCCCCAGCAGCATCCGCAGCAGCCACAACCCCAGTACACTCACCCACCTCATCCACAGCACCCTCAGCAGCACGCTCAGCACCCCCAACCACCTCCCCAGCATCAACAGCACCCACGCACCCCACAGCCCCAACACCCTCACCAACAGCACCCACAGCAGCATCCTCCACAGCACCCGCACGGACACCCTCCTCCGCAGCACCCTCACCCTCAGCACCCACACGGCCCTCCACAACAAGGACCACACCCCCAGCATCCACATCCCCAGCACCCTCAGCACCCTCAGCACCCTCAGCACCCGCACCACGCCCAGCATCCACGTCACCCATCGCCCCATCATCGTGGAGGGCCGGCCCGAGGACCCCCACATGCTGGTCACCGCCCTGCCCCGGACCAGGTTAGGTGTCATTTGTGTAATAATTTTGTGTTAGCACATTAATAGTTTCTCTGATGTTTATATTTGTTTTTCTATCACACCGCCTGCTGTTTTCGGATCAGCATTTACTCCAGTTTCTATGTACTTTCTTCCCTTCATGCATATCGCTGATGCTGGCCTGTAACGCTGACATTAACAGGATGACGACGAGGGCATTTGGGCATAATCCTTGCTGTGACAACCAAAGCTCTAATATTGTTTTGAGGGGTGAGATATGTTTAAGATGTTCCCACTTTATGATTGTCAGTGTCTGCTATAATGCATAGCAAAAGAAACATCTGGATGTTCGTGTTTTGTTATCTCTCACATTCAGAAGATTCAGTCACTACTGGAGGAGCACAGCCATGCCATCACGTTGAAACACTACCCGACCAAACATTTATTACCTCCACTCAATAAACGCTCAGCAATGGGACCTTTGTTTACTTACCGGGGAAGAGGAGGGGGCACTCAGGTGTGCAGGTCATGCGGGGAGACTGACAGCTTTACAGGTAATTTCTAACATTTTGTTCCATAATATATAATTGCACACAAAATTATATTATTTGTTGAAAATACATTTCCAAACGTTTCTGCTCAAGGTGACCTGGAACTTCTTCTTTGTGCGAACAAGAGCAGACGTCATCTACTTCCTCAGCACAGGATCTCAGATACGGAACTGAATTGGAAGGAAATGGACAGATGTTGATGCCGATGGAGAGACAGATGTGCTGTGTCACATCTCTTTAGGCCAACAACGCCCTCTTGATCCTCCCAGCAGAGATCCAGCCCAGTATTTGTTCCTCGTCCATCTTCCTGTGGTTGACCCAAGATCATGGGTGTCTCGCTGTCTGTTTCGCCTGACTGACTCCTCTGGCTCCGGTTGGCTCTCCCACCTGACTCTTTCATGGTTTTTTGATCCTCACTGCCCTGCTGACCCACCTGGTGACATCTGACCCCTCTGCCTGGCTATCATGACCCTCATGACTGTAGTTTTAAACATCTGATCGTGTTGATGGGCTATTTCACTCTTATTTTACCTTAACGCCTGACCAACACATCGATCAGCATTTCTAAAAGAGATGGTTTTTTTTTTTTTGTCATTTCTTGTGTGCTGACTAATAATCCGCCTTTAGCCTTGCCTGCAGCATCGGTGGTTTCCTCTGCTGCATGAGCTCCTGGGATTTTTCTAGCCTCAAGGCTCTGGTTGCTATCCATCTTTCTCTTCATGTTACCTCATTTTAATCAGAAGTAGTCAAAAAAATCAATCTATGCAGATGTCAGTCTAGAGTGAATACATTCTCAAATTTATCAATCAAAGTGTAATTAACCATCCAATCAGAGTTGCCAAGAGAGCGGTCAGAAACTACTCATCAGTCCGATTATTTTTAAGTTTCTGAGACTATGCACCTATGCACCTCCTCCGTGTTGCAGGAATTTTTACTAATGGTGCTTCTGCTGGTGCTTAAACTAAATGGTGTCAGAAGACCTGGTCAAGAACATCTTTTAGTCATTTTACAGTAGAGGGACTTGATCCCACAATGGGCTTCACAAACAACTGTAAAAAGACTGCTTTGTACATACGATTTGACCGTTTAGTGAGCAACGATCACTTCAAGACCCACAGGGAGGAGATTTCCCTCTATGAATAATGCTACTATAAATGCATTATAGTGTATGAAGTGGAGGATGTTCAATAGATGTTTTCCCTGCAGGTCTATTTGTACTATTGACAGCCCAGTCTCTGACCTACAGTATGCTCCTGCTCCCCTCTCCCTTGTAATTCTCCTCTTCCAGCAGTAGGCTGTGATCTCCCCAAACATAGTGACTTGTTTTCTCCTTCTCAACAAGGAGGCCTGTGCCTCGTAAAAAAGAAAAACTGTACACATATATGATAGATATGCATATATTATACATATAGAGAGAAAACTATAGTGTGTCTATACGTGGTCAGAAAATCGTTTCAAAATGACAAGATAATATATGTTTTTTTCTTCATGGTTATTTTTCTAACTGGTTGGCGGTCAGAGAGATGTCTTATCTAGAGTGTTGAGTGGTGTGATTTTCCTCTGATTTGTACGTGAGTATACCCCTCAACAGAAAGTAACATTCCCTGTCTGAAAACACAGGACAGCCCAAAAAGAAAAAAGAAGAGCTTTAGAGCAGTTTATGTGAAATAGAAAAGTATATCCAAATCTATCTAGAAGTCTAGTAAAGATGACATCATTACATTCCTTTCTTCAATGTGAAAACATTTAGTTGAACACCGCTTGTGGTGACAACTTTGAACAATGAAAGAAAAGACTGAATTTTGCAGCTCACAGAAGTAGCAATGAGTATGTCTGCTGCCCTCAGCAGGCAGAAACTTGCACTTGTGAGTGAGGACTATCACATTTAACATCCACGTGGAGGTTTGAGTGACTGTCGAGATGCATTTCTTTCGCGTGTTTGTCGTCGTTGTCGTCTTGTAAACAGAAGTGGTGACATGTGACTGTGACAGCTGATTAAGTAGAAAAACCAACACGCATTGTTGCAGCGTAGTGGAAAATTGAATTAGACCGTTTCAAGACAATCCCCTACTTCCTCTCCCTCCCCTAATGGTGCCTGTGTGTTTCACCTATACGGCCAAGTGTTAATTGTTGTATATACATGTCTTTCCATCTACCCATCCTCCACAAACCCACGTGGCCCATGCATCACCGGTTGTGTCCGCTTTACATGTGAACCTTTACAGCTCCCGTCACTGACCAAGAATCAACAAATTGTGTGAAACTTTTGTGTTTTGTGTTTACAAACGTTAAGAGAAAAAGGTTTGGATTTCTTTTAAAAGGGAAGACAATGCAAGCAGACAGAGGAGCAAAAATCCTCTCACTTCACCATAGGGGGGGCGGAGTACGAATCCTCCATTTTCAGGTCCTTAACTACTGAATACTTGAAGTAGGGGGTTCTCCTACCATGAAATACCATTTATAATTTACATGGTAGAAAACATGAAACAATTAATTTGTGCCCATGCATGCTGAATTTTACATAATGTGCCAACTGAAAGCGATGACGTAAGGATAATCTCCTGTTCTCTATGCAGAGCGATTTCTTAACTGTTGTGTCAAAAAAAGGTTTCGGAGACACAGAGGCTTAGAGGCTGGGGCTGGTTTCCTAGGCTTAGACGAAAGACTAATCCTGGTTGTGAATGACTGACATCGCACTCGCTGTGAGGCGGAGTCAAGAAGTCAAGGGCATCCGTGCCTAGAAGCAGCCGTATAGAAAGACTTGAGTTGAAAGGCCTGTAGGTCCACCAGTAATTCTCAAAGGCCTTCGAGAAAAAAAGCATGAAAAGCCTAACACATATTTTCACTTTATTGTTGTATACAAGTTGTTTTTCTTTTAATATGTTGCTGAACCTTTGGATCAAACAAATCACTGTGACCAATGCCAGAAACATTTTTGTTGTGACAGAACAAATATTGTTTACTTTTTTATTCCTTTTTGTATTTAAGTTAACTTTATTTTTTCTATCGTTTCAGCTTACCGAATATGCCAGTTTGAGACTGTACTATTTGTATATGTAAATGTTTTGAGCTGTACAGTAAAGAACAAGTTAAATGTGAGTGTCCAGCATGCTGAATGATTACTTGTGTGAACGTGAGCTAATCTCCCATGAAGCATCATTCCTCATTCATTACTTGCATCTGCATCGTGCATTGTGACGGTGTGATGTTGTGTTTGAGAGTGATGTGTGTCTCACTCAGTGTCCCCTTAGTAGACAGCCTGTGCAGTTTTGTGAGAGTGCAGCATGTTTTTGCGGTTGCTTGTGTAAATGTATTCAGAAAAGAGAGGTGCGTGTGTGCATAGCTGCGTTTATGGGTGTGCAAGTGTGTGTGTGTGTGTGTGTGTGTGTGTGTGTGTGTGCTATGAATGCATCAGAGAAAAATCTATTTAAAAAAAACTTTATCAGAGGAAGTCCCTAGAGTAAAAAAAGCGAGTGAGTGAATGAAGCATGGATACTCTGTGATGTTTTCTGTTTTTTAAACCTAGGAGGCTGTCCTCAGTGACCCAGTTTGCTATTGTATGTGCTGTATCAGAATATTACTATTGAGTGTTGGCCAGCTTGTTTATATCCATCAAATAAAGGTGACTTTATTTCTGTCTTTGTTTGGGATTTTCTACTAAAATCAGTTAAATCTTATACGTCAATTCTAATATTTTCTTTAACTCTTTCACAAACGTGATGATGCTAATAACTATTTATATGTCCACAATTTAAGTCTATCAAAAGTCATGGATTTTCACGTTCAGTTGTGCCATTTTATATAACGGATGTAAAAAAATATTGTCATTAACAACAGAAGGACCCTGCAAAAGGAAGACAGAGAAAATCTGGGTATTTATGTTAACAAGACAATTATTTGTGTTTTATTATTCTTAAGACAAACGTGCACCTCAAGAAAGGTGGCAGAATATTCCTTTATCTATAGTGTTCATGTTGCAACTTTATATTTAGAGAGTGCAAATACTGTGTCTATGATGCAGTATATGAAATAAATCTAATACATTGTTTATGCACACTGCCTTAATCAAGCTACAAATGACAACATTGTGCATTGAGGGCTCCAAAAGAACAAGAACAAGATGGCTGTTTGAAAACAATGAAAAGCACGAGACGATTAGGGCTCATTTTCAACTTGGTACAGGAAAATGGTACTGTCGTTAAAGTCATTTTTCTTTCTCTTTGGCCAATAATAAGCCTTACACTTTGACCGATTTCAACAGCATCTTGCAGTCTGCATCAGTGATTGGAGTTTGTGACGACAAAGCAAACTCAATCTACTGATGAAGACCGTGAAATTGAAAAGCTCCAGACGAAGCTCATAAGTGCATCTTGAAATACGTTTTATCAAACTAGTTTTAAGAGAATCAAGAATACATTTTCCCACTAATTTTGCATAGCTCTGTGATATTACAGAATGTCGCTTAAAAGCTGAAGCTAACTTCCCATCAATAACGTATATGATCTATTATACAAGTAAAGATACACGATTCACCTGCTTTGCCTGAACTGTGATTGTTAGGCCTTGCCAAGCAGTGGAACATGAAATGTTTAGGTCCCTTTCGCAACACTTTGAAGCTTTAACGTCCCTTTAAGAAGCTGTCTAATAAGCGGTCTCCCCTGTTAGAAAGCCAGAACCCTGCCACGGCGGCCACCGCTCCCATGAATACAGACGTGTAGACCAAATCTCCCTTCGCAGCCAGTGTGGCCAGAGCACAAAGCACCACCCCGAGGAACATCTGCTGCAGCACCTCCACCTCGTCGTCCTGGATATCCTCAAACAGACCTTTTTCTTGAACACCTGCACAAGAGACACACTTGAGAGGATGCGGTGAGGTTAGTTCACATGATTGTGCTTCTGATGAGACCCACTAGGATGCTGCTTCTTCACACAGACAGCGTCCTTGTGGATGAAGCCTTGAGCACAGTCACAGCGGAAAGAGCCCTCTGTGTTGGAACAAATCTCATCCAGACCATGACAGGCGAGTACCCTGTCTCTACATTCATCTATATCTGAGAGAAACAAAGAGACACACATGCTACAATCTCATCAGAGACCTACTGCAGCTGCTCAAGGGCACACAAAGAATGCATACTGATAAAATAATACTTCAAAATATTATCTTTTAGGCAGTTACCCACACACTTGGACCCCGTCAGTGTGAATCCAGAGGCACATTTCCTGCAGCGGGCTGGTCCGCTTCCCATACAGCCCACACAGGCCGGGGAACAGTCTGAGGAAAGAGGGACCATTTTATTCATTTATTTACAAAACAATGTATGCGAGTGAAAAATGCAACAAAACACAATTGTAGAAGAAGAAACTGGAAGCATTATTTATTTTTATTTATCTCTTTGATACCACTCCTACATTTTTATATCTTTACATTTTGGGCTGCTCGTTGGAAAATTAAATAGTGATTTGTATTTCTCACTATTTCCTGACACTTATGTTCATTTAGTTATTTATTTTATTTTAATTTTATTTCTACTTCTAGAAAGAAAAAAAAAACTAAATCACTGACCTCGGCACTCAAATGATCCATCTGTATTGAAGCAGTAGCTGTTTGTAGGACAGATGCCCAGCTCGGTGCCACACTCATCAACGTCTAAAACAGATCCACACATTTAGAACGTCTGCTTGTCTTCTTACATACATGTATGGGATGCATGCTTGGTATACAGTACCTACACAGCTGTTATTATGGAGTGTCCATCCCACTCTGCATTCCTCACACTGGTTGTTTTCTGGGCCTGAACACTTGCTGCAGGTATCTGGACAGCTGTGCACCTGGACAGCCAGCAGACACCACAGCCAAGCCGCCTGCAGCAGGTTTCCGTGAAGCATCCCGTCTCCCATCTGTCCCATCAGATCCACGAGATAACGTTTATCTCATCCAAAATAACACACCCAGGTTTGTTAAATGATGCTTGCAAACTGGGATCATAATAATTGGGAACAGATTGCTGGCAAAATAAAGTATGTGAGGGATAACGTTTTTTTTTTTTAAAGCTTCATCTTTGGGACAATATAGTTCAGTTTATGTCCCATCATCTCTGATTAGGAAGTTGCTGATTATTTTGGTGATGAAGGCACAAAGAAGAGTTAGGTCTGACTGTTTGGCACCAGAGGGTGGAAGTAACTAAGTAGCCTATTACTCAACCTTACCTTGTTTACACGTGTTTTTTTAGTCATACTGACTTATATGGACAACAGCTTCTGTAAGTACTTCATGTGTGTTCCACATAATCCCAAATGATGTCTTTCAAATGATCTTTCATGTATTTAAAACACCTGTATGTCTAATTTTTTTTTCCATCTGTTGAAATGTTTTAATTAGACAAAATGCTCTGTTTATATTTTTTAAATATACAGCACTAAGTTATAGTCTGTATGAAATGTGCTCCATAAATAAAGATTATTATTATTAATGAGCGAGGGCACACAACCTTCTAGCTCAAGGAGTCGAGTACACAAAGTTCAGCTTAGTGTTATCATATTTTATACGTCATGGTTAATTAGTTTGATGATTGCGACCACATAGATGAGATCTTGAATTCGATGGCCTCCTGTTTAAAGAGGGTCAACAGCTGCTGCAAGGCCTCGAAGCTGGGTAGACTGGTGGTGTTCCTGTGGGTGCTGTGACGCGTTGAGTCCCACAGAGGAGGAAAGATGTAAAGAGTTGGACATGTCGCTCCCTAGTCAGTTATCAAAACGAGACTTGAGCGGGATATGTTCAAAAACAGACCGGATCAAAGGAACAGTGAGGTAAACCGGTTTGTTTCTCTGGAGGGTTATTTCCATAATGTTGTCAAACACTTATAGTAAAAACCTGAGCAAAAACAAGCACTTTTAGTGACTGTAATGGTACATTGACACCCTGCAATTTCAAAAACATGTTGTTCCCATATGATACAAATCATCCAGGTTGAAAATCTCCAATCCCCCTTTTTCCAGATACTTTACTTTATACTTATGATTTAGTTGATGCAAAATGCATAATATTGTATATTGCAAAATACATAATATTGTATTTTGTACTCCACATGTAGCTGACCACTATAGTGACTCCAGATTCAATATTACATACATCTGTTTACAAATATGCATTGTAGATCAAAGTTCCACAGCATATACTTAAACTACAATAACGCTGCTTACGTGCTCAATACATTACTCCGGGATGGGTCCTTTCCATTTGAAATACTTTTTGCTAATAATACTTCACATTTAGTTACACAAGTAGAACACACTAAGCATTTAATTGTACTTCAAAACAAACAAGAGACATGAGTTCAGAGTTTTCTTTACCTCTATGTGCTTCGACTGAGTCTGAACTGAGTCGTCTTTTTACAAGTCTAGAAGCTGTGACTGCAGCCGGCATGTGCTTCTCAAACTTCAAACTACTTTGTGTTTGATAACACATTGTGAACCAAACGTCCCAACGGGGCGGAGCATGCATCAGCCTCAAAGCACCGCCCCTCCGGGATGTCAGGAAACTAGTAAACAAGCGTTTCTCCGTGTCCTTCAACTGACACTAGATTGCACCAATGAGATGCCCCGCCCTTCTCTGAGAGAAGGCCAATCACAATCCAGGATCCGCCATTCACATAAATACACTTTTATTTATAGACAAGTGTTGGCAGACACATACAGTAGGCTACATGGATATAATTAGTTCAACATTCTAGGTTAAACATATTGAAGCCTAGAGGACAAGTCCGGCTTCTTTTTTTTCTTTTTTTATTACAGTATGTGTAAATAGGATAAATATTAAGGTAGTTACTTTTTATTTAGACCAAAGTAAATTGTTAGGTATACTGCTTATTACATTTTAAACATTAAGCACATTATTCAAGTTATAGAAAGGAGTAGGACTATACAAGTATATCCTTTTTTTTTACTCTTTTTGGACATATTATTTATGTGGAATATGTATTTATGTTATTAAGAATTAGTTTTTAATTTTTATAGTAATGTTTGGGGGTTGTTGCTTTTTGGGGTTGCAGCTGAAAACAATCAATAACAAAAACGCCATTTTCTCCTAAAGTAACATACAAAGAACTGCAGTGCCATTATTCACAAAGTCATTAAACATTTTCGGTAAAAACAAATAATGGGGCTGAAAACTACAGACAGGGAAGTGAAGTCTTAAATAAGCCAATGCGTTAGATGAACTAACGCATTGTTGTCGGTCATTTCATGGCATTTCTGGAGAATGACAGCGATATAGATCCAAGCCAGCAAGTCTTTAGTAGTGTCTAATGTTTTATCTCATCCACAATTTAGATGAATTAGTCCTTCATGCACAGAGCAGCAATATGTATGGATGCTTCCAACGCTTTTTCACAAAGTATCCTTAACTTCTGCACATTTCCCATTGGAGGCCTTCTGCTGGTCTGGTCCCTGTTTAGTCTTTGCTCTCCATCCACTTGAGAACTGTCAGATCTGTTCATGTCCTTCAACCTGATACAACCCAGTCCTTCCAACAGTGAGCTCGGACAAGAGAGCCTGGGTTTGAGAGGGAAGCTGGAACAAGGGCAGACCTTGAAGCAGCTCTGGTAGACTCCTGTCACTGCTTGGATGGGAGTCAAGTGTCACCAGAAGAAAACGTTCTCCGGCTCTGCCCTGCTGCTTATCCGCTTGGATGAGGCACAGGGAGGCCGTGAAGACATCAGAGTAAGGGGAACATATCTGAGGTAGGCCCTCATCGGCCCTCGTTGTCTCGATAACCTCTGTGTTCCGATCGGTCCATTCCTTTGCTCTTTCTAAGGCTTTGCAGGTCAAGACGAGCACAACGAGGCCGCCCCGGCCGTCCAGCTCCAGCAGCTTTGAGTGGAGCCATGGCAGAGGCCCCAGAGTACATTGCTCCTTCCTGCTCCATTGGTCCACAGACACGTTGAAGCCCTTGTTACAGAGCTGGTAACCGAGTCGACACACTGACTCCGAAACACGATCATCTCCATCTGGGGGGCTTAACAACACCACATGACCCTTTCTGCCAACTTTAGAGAGGAGAAACAGGGGGACGTATGTCAGTTAGTTGGTCCATCATGACTTCATGATTTTCTTCATTAAAAGTAGTGGTATTACAAGAAAATACTCACTCTTTACCAATCCGCCATGACGCCAGCTCCACACCCATTCTATCAAAATCAGAAAAGGAATGAGTAAATCTTAGCAGAAACCCAATATAGGAATTTTTATCATTTCAGTTTCACAAATAATTGTTCTAGTAAACAAGATGTCATGTTTGGGGCCAATAAAAAGAGCCTTTTTTGGGAAATGCTTTTGGAAATTTGGTTGAAGTTGGACAATGCATATTTCATTATGTGTTGGATAGAAATGCCAGAGCAGAGAGTCTATGTAGCATACAATATGTTATTTCATATTCAACACACTAAATACAAAAAGAAAGAAATTAATAAAACTCACTCTTGACAAAGTCATGAAGGAGATAAAATACGAGCACTGGCAAGCAAACCAGCAGCGTGACACCAACAACCAGGAGACTCCAGTGCCACCTACCAGCTGCAAGTAGTACAAAACACACTCCTCTTTTATTAAAAGCTCAGGAAACAGGTGCTGTATTTTGGCAAAATATGTTCCAACCAGCCCCAGTTTCTGTATTATAAACTGTCGGACTCACTGTTTTTAAGACAGAATGGACCCAGCTCATTTCTCATTCCTTTGACCTTCACCTGCACAAATTGAACAACAAGAATGAGTTATTCAGCCCCAGTAACTAAGTAAATATACTATACTAATATACTATATACTAATACTTTACCATCACACATGGGGAGGGCTGAAGTTGGATTTCTTCAAACACCCCTTTTTTCTCCTGAAGAGGACACAATTATCATTCAAACAGAACGTTACTTTAGATTCTAGTTAATTTATCTAACATTTTGCAAAATACTTCTAAAATATTTTCAATTAATTTAATTGTGCAGCCATAACAAAACATGGTTATTTCAGGCTATGGAAATAGTATATAGCTATAGACAGGCTTGAATAAGATGTTTTTTCCACACAAAAAAAGCACTATGGAAATAAAAAGGATAGTTTTAAGCCTGAGAATAAGGAGAGCAAGGTTCAGTATTAAAGTGTCTTACCCACTGCCCCTCTCTGTTTTGTCTCCATGAGCTGTTTACCAGCTGTTGTCTAAAGCCCTTCATCTCCTTGCAGGTGTTTTCTCTGAGGCAGGGCCACACTTCACCCTCCAGCCTGCAGGGGGCAGACAGGTCCCACCACAGCATTGTGCCGTAGACATTCATTTGGCCCTGTCTCACAGACACTGACACATTCTGCCATACGTTCCTTTGGAGGAAATCTGGGACAGGTAGGAAACATCAGCATACCAAAGGTGAACTGCCCGCCCTGTCAACTCGGAAAGAAAGAAAGTGAACTAAAAAAGATGTTTCGCACCTGTGTTGATGAAGGGGCAGCTTAGAGAGCGCCTCTGCTCGTCTTCATTCCAGACCTAAACAAAACACACACACAAACACACACACATCAGTCATATAGGTCTGCATAGACACACCACTTAATCATGATGTTTCAGTACCAGTACCTGGAGACACATGCAGGGGGTCACAGAATACAGTGGGATGGGCATCCTGTTCCATTTCTACAAAGAAACATTGAACACATCATGGCTTTAATGAGCGCAACACACCAGTGGTGGAGAGTGGCTGTGAACATTCACTCAGGTGATGACAGTACTTGTACTTAACTTTAAATACTGAATTTCAGACTGCTGATTAGACAAATCAAACTATTACAATATGTCAACTTGTGCTCTTTGTATGTACATTTTTCACAACTGTTTGACATTTTATTAAGAAAAGGATCATTGAGAAACTAATCAGATTATTTTCAGTCCTGCTAATTACTTTGCAAATATTTAAAATACCAAACATGATTATCTTGTAAAAATCTGATGCTTTGATATATCAAACTGACAGTAAAGCAGTTAGAATCTTGCTCATGTATTAAAGCACAAGTAATAATAATGCTATTAGTACATATCAATATGTAAAGTGACCATTGTGCAAATAGTACTTTTACTTTTTACACTTCATTTGCTGATAATACCTGCTGTACTTACACCTTAACTTAAATTTAAATGCATATCATTTGTTTAGATTGTTGTATTGCCACTTGAGCAAAGGATCAGAATACTTTCTTTAAGCCTGCAAGCAAAAAACAACAACAGCAAAAACACAAATGACAAACTGTTACTGCCACTAGGCGCTGATAAACAACACTGACCTGACATCTTCCATTCTGCTCATACTGGACGCACACCGAGAGGAGGCTTTTGTTCCTGCCAGCAAACTGCAGCTCCACCTTATTCTTCTCTCGGTTAATTAGACTGTTGAGTCTGGGCACTGAAAGGAGAGAAAGAAAAGGAGTGGTTCATTTCCCCGAAGATAAATACAAGAAACAAAACGGCACAAGGAAAGCAAAGATGTGTGGATTATTTACCTCTGCACTGTTCTACTTGTTCCTGCTGCTCCTGAGAGCACACTGAAAAGAGATGATACAGTATGTGTCACTCCTAGTATTACTCAGGTACGAGTTCAACGGGTGGTTTGGAGAAAAAAGACCAAACTTTACCTTCATCTAGAGAAGGAACGACAACTTCTCGACTTAGTTTTGACGGTTCAGAAGAATAAACAATCACATGACTGCTGAAGGAAACCCCAGCAGGCTTATTGATCAGCACGGAAAACTATAGAAGTCACACACGCACACACACACACACACACACACACACACACACACACACACACACACAGTTTATAAGACTGAAGGTGAGCTTACATCCCTATTGTCATGACAGCCTTCATGTTCCAGCACAGGGACTCTACAGTACCTTTGCCCAGTTGTTCTGAGTAAGAGCTGTATGATTAACCATAAACTCCACCTTCTTGCACGCGGGCATGGCAGACGCTGCACTGTAGCACAATGTCACAGACGCTGTTGCAACACAGAAAAGGTAGGGCTTAGAAGGCATTTCACTGTAATGGAAAATCCAACTTTATCAACAACACCTGAAACTCACTTCCAAACCCACGATTAAAGAGCATACAACTGTTTTTATTTTCATGTTTTAAGCCATGAACTATGAACTGAGAATACTTAACATATTGTACATATGTGCTTGTATTATCAAGGCAATTGTTTTTTTCAAAACACGCCATAGGGTTTTTCATTTACTAGATTCTAATCGATCACATTAAACATTCTAGTCAGTTAACAGTTTGTCATGGGTTAATTAAATTAAATGAAACCAATAGCTGCCATGATGGCGGAAAATTATTTCAAAAATGTGTTTTATACATAGTATCTTGTAGTGACATAAAGGCTAATTATTGATTGTTAATTCATTTAAATATACAAAACAACTGATATGGTCCTTTAATAACAAGTAATAATGTGACAGTAGGCTTCATATACTAAAGCCTTAGTTCATACCTTTTGGATATCTCACTGTCTCCTTGCTATCATCCTCTTCATCATTCCCAGAGTGGCCTTCATCCTCCGTGTCTTTATCTGGATTGTTGATCTCTGTGTCTATCACCAAGTTGAGCTCTGTGTCTATCACCAGACATAATGCACACAGCGCCCCATCCCTGCAGCAGAGCTTGACATATGCAGTCAGGTTTTGGACAAACACACCATTATCCTCTGCTACATGAAAGGGCATCTCATCCTTTATGGTGCAATCCGAAAGACCCTAAAAGGAGGCAACGTTAAATGTGGAAAACAACAAAGACATGTTTAATGTGTGGCATCACATTGTAACTGAATGTTATCTGAATGGTAAATATGTACTGTTCACAGGACTATTGTGATTCATATACAACAGCCCTATTATTTTTGACAAACTGGCAGATGGTTTTATACCTGCGTCGGTTTAAGTTAATATTTAAAATAAGACCCTTTACAGAGAAAAAGTAAATTAAAATGTGCGAGCACGCTGCACCAGAAATAAAAGGAAATGAAAAGTGTGATCTGTCAACAAAAGCGATATGTACTATCCTGCAGCAGAGGAAATAGCTACTTCAGTGTACCCTAGCACCCATCAGTACCTGCAAGCAAATGACTTTGTAGCTGTCATATCCAGAAATCTCCGAACCACAGGCTGGCATGAGTAGAGTGAGTAAAACACACCAAATGGACCATCCAGGAAGAAACATTTTGCCTGCAAATGGTTGGAGTCCTACAGCATTTTTCTCGAAGCATCTTTCTCCAGACGTGACATGACAACCGTGTTAAACAGGTCCAGCGTCTTCTTCATTCAACTTTTGGCTGGAGATGAACTTGAGATTATCCTGGCTGAAACTGTACATTGGCAGAGAAGGTGAACTGAGACGAACTGTTGGAGCCGTGGTTGATGGGCTTCACCTTTGGTTATGTCCCCGGAAAGAAGAGACATTAATGCAGGTATAGGCAGTTGTTTCTCTGTAAGTTTCCTGTAAATGAAAACACAACACTACAATTGTAAACAACACATTTTCTTTTTGACACAAATCTTTGGTGTTGGTGTACAACTAACGTTTTATGGTGTACAACTAATTTGATTACTCAATTTAACAGATCATTAGACATGATCACTGGTAACTGGGTAGTTCCCTCTTAAAACACGTTTAAGCAATAAACAATCAAACAGCGCTAGGACTTCAGCTCAGACAGGAGTATTTTAACTCAACAATGAAATAAAATGACACTTAATCTTACAGAAACGTGCAGATTTCTTACTGTGATTATTAATCCACTGTAAGTAAACTCCTCTCCTCAGATCAGCTACACCTTGTCAGGTTCCTAGAAGTGTTTGAGTCATGTGAACAGTGAACCAAGCAACACGTTACTGTCTTGACTCAGGACACGCACCTCCCTCTCTCTCTCTCTCTCTCTCTCTCCCTCTCTCTCTCCCTCTCTCTCTCCCCAACAGCACAGACTAGCCATGTCACAATGCACATAGTTTTGAAACTTCTTGCTTCCTCATTACATAACCAGCACAACCTAGATGGGTCAGAGTCCATAACTTTTTTCTTTAAAAAAAAAAATACAAACCAGACTCCTCCTTTAGTTTTATTTTAAAGTAGCCTTTTACACAAAGTGGTATTTTACTGTCACAGTTAACAACAATGTGCTACTCTGTCTTGTTATGGTTTCGGCAACACTCGTTCCTTTTGCTGTTCTTTGTAAACTGTGCCTTGATTATCAGGTTTATCACCCTGCCCGTGAGAATGCACATACCTTTGAACTACAGTGCATTGGGAGAAGACAATCACGTGCAATCCAATAACAGCAGTTTGACTGGTTTGACCTCTTAATGTGAAACGAAATTCAAAACCCTTTTCTGTTTATTATTCTCCAGAAATGTGTTCAAACAGAACACACTAAACATAAAAGCACCTATTGTCTATGTAAATCAATCTGGGAGAGTTACTTTATACAGCAAAGGTGGACAACATATTTACTTTAGCTCTGTGTGTACTGTGAGGCTGTGAGGCACTGGCACTAAACATTTCCATTTTGAACGATGTATACATTTACTAATATTCGACTGAAGTATTTCACTCTTCAACATCTAAGTGATTACTGTAGTTAATAGTTTCCAGATGAAGATTGGACCCATCTCCTCGTTATAATAAGTTACCTGTAAATAAACATTGAGTGAAGCAGAACTAAGCACCATCTAGTTGAACGATCTTCTATTTACGTGGAACGTGATCTCACAGAAATATACATTACAGGCAATAAAATCACTAAGTTCGATTTAGGAAAAACACAACTTTATAATAACTCAACAACACGTTGGAACTCAAACACCAGTCTCCCATCCACCTCCCCTCCCCCCACCATAAGTACTTTTTCTCACTCTTTATGTCACTGCCTCTAACCATTGCATTATCAGGTGGACATTTTATATTCACGTCTTTAATTTGATTAAAGTTAAGTTCTGAATGCAGAAACATATATTATCATTGTCATATTTTTTATTTTGTTGAGTTACCAGGAGAGGATTGGATTAGCCTTCTTTTTTTCTGTGCAATGCAATGTGTGTCATTGTGTATTTCCCTTTATTTCAATAAAATATGTTTTGATTTTGTTTTGAATTGTCTACATAAAGATTCCTTTAATACATGGAAAGCCCAACTGTTAACCGGTTAGTTTAAATGACGAGATCTGCGGCATACAAACACATGTAAAAGAAAAAATTTGAAGCTCTGTTGTTACTCCTTGACAAATACTATGTAAGCAGAAGAGTGACATTCCACTGCTTTCATTTTCGGTTTTCACGGTAGATAAACAGGCGTGTTCAGGGTTAACTTTAATTTCCAAAGAGTCCAAACTGTGGCAGCTTGTTAATATGAAAGATAAAGGTGAGAATTGTATCTATCTTTAACAGCTCTGTACAATCGGGCCACTTTGGATCATAAGTGGAGGGCTGTTGTGCTGCAGGATAAATGCCACAATTACTATATTTACTCTTCTCTTAATATCTTTATGATTCAATTCTTAATTTTGAAGGATTATTACAAACAAATTGACTGACAAACTCTTTAGATAAATTATCTACTTCATCCAAGACCACCAAAGATACATGTTGTTATTGGTTCATGTTAATTACTAGTGAAAGTCTTTTTCCATGGTGAATTGGTTTGTGTTTTCACTTATTTTTATTTCAAATGAAATCTCTACAAGTGATTCAACATGGTTCCCAGTTAAAGAATGAAATCATTCAGGTGTCTCTGCAGGGCAGACTCAGCAGACATGAGCCAGCAATCACGTGTGGTGGAAGAGACGATGCTGTAGTCAACAGCACTGGCCCTACAAAAGAAAGACATGCATATCTTTGATCTTGATCTCTGTGAATAGGAGCAATAACCATTAAAGCACTCTCACACAGCGTTCTCTTTTATACCAACTGAAATGTACCTGGTGACGTCAATCTCCTGATCTTTGATCCTAAGTCTTGGTGAGGGACTTTGTTGCAGCTCCTCATAAGCTGCTGGCTTTTGAACTGGACACACAGAGACAAACAATGAAGCAATGGCACTAATGCATGCACTTTAAGAGACACTGCACAAAATATTTCCATCATAACCACCACAGCTGGTTGCAGACACTGATTCAATATGATTAAAAACTATTGTATTTTTTTATTTTAAACTTAAATTTGAATTGTCTGATGCATTAAATGTATTGTCCTTTTTCACTCACCTAAAATTCCTGAAACGTTGTCGTTCAATGGCTTCTGTCTCAAAACCGGCCAGAGGAATTCTTTGCCATCCTTCTCATGAATTAAGATGACCACGCGTGTGTCTCCAGTTGCAAAGTCTATTTCCTTGTCCCGTCTAATCACTGTCAAACTAGAAAAATATGCAACTCGTTTAAAAAAAATCAGGGAGTTTTTTTAATGGCCCTGCATACCCGCACTGGTTATTTCGCTTTTCTGGGCTGATTTCAACCCAGCTGAGAGTCTGTAGACCTAATGAATTGAACAAACATTTTTTACATTTGCTTCTAATAGTAAATCAGTGACAAAGTCAAAGGTTTGGGGCTGCTCTTGCACTTGTTGCTCTTAATGCTCTATTTGTTCAGACATGCATTTATTGGGCGCACTTGTTTTAAAGGAAAAGTTCATCATTTTAGGAAATAAGCTGATTTGCTTTCTTGCTGAGAGGTAAATGAGAATGTTGATACCACTCTCATGTTACTGTTTCTTGGTCAGGACCATTACAATGCAAAGTCACCTTCCAGCAGTGATGACATCCTGTCCAGTGTGGCGTGTCACTATCTGTCCCTCACGTACGGTGATTTCTTTGGGCTCCACCTCAACATACAGGTCAGCCTTCAATTGGATGAAAATCCTTCGGAAGCCGAGTGAATCAAGACCACCATTCACATACAGCTCTAATACAAAAGAGAACAAATGCAACTCAACACAATTATACACAGTACAAGAACACACATCCGTATACAAGAATGTAAAAAACCCAACTCTGTAACAAGTCAAAGTACTTAGGTAGTAATGGTACAAAGAAGAGTATTACTGACCCTTGTCGGGATGATGAAGTAGTTTAAGGTGAACATATCCAGTGACATCAAAGCACAGCGGAAGAGACATATTCTCAGTTTTTAGCAAAAATCTGTGAGAAGGAGGAACTATAGAGAAACAGAGTCACACAGCAGTAGGAAGCAAAGTCAGGTTATCTATTAATTGACTCTTTACACTTAAAGATGAGAACATATAGGTAAAGTGCACCCTCTTCCACAGCACAACACATTACTTATATAAACCATAATATGAATTACAAATATTAGATACTCTACCATAAGTTGGTCTTGTTGCCACAATAGAGGGATGTTTTCTTCTTGTGACATGTGTCACACGGAGGTCTATAGTAGCATCTGTAAACACATTTTAATAAAACAAGTTGTATACAATAATAATACAAAGCTTGACAGGATTTCTGTATTAATTGACACCCATATGCAGACACCTAACCTTAGCTTCAAAACAAACCACTAAATATACCTGAAGTTAACCACATACTTTACTTAACGTTGATTTAAATGCACACAAACAACAATTGTAACTATAAATGAAACATGTAATGTTTGTGTTTTTTCTTTCTTTCTTCAAATTCACCGACAAGTAATTTCACCAAAGGCATTTGGTGGAAAGTTTAGGCCGAGGGGCATAGAAGATGTGATTCAGATCCAATTGCAGCATCAGATGGATATTTAATGTAATGAAAGCAAAACAAATATGGTGAATTTTTACTATCTTTCAATAGTTCATTGTCTTTTACTTGTGTTGGATGCAAATACAACAGAAAAGAATGGATGTATAGGGTTATGCAGCCAATGTTTTATAGTTAAACATGGGTGGTTGGTACCATGATGGATGGATCAATACTGGCACAGAAAATAATTTTACCTTCATAATCCATGATATGACCGGGTGGAGAGGCAGGGTGAAACATTCCTGGAATGTTTGCGACTTGTGTTGATTTTGCTGCAACTATAGCTAGTAATGGTTAGAAAGGCAGTGAAGAATTACTTTCTAAAAACTCTAAATATTATAGATAACACAAGTTAAAGAAGTTGTTTGTAGTATCATAGAAGAGCTTTGCATTCATCACAAAAAAACTGAGATTATTACTTTAAATTTAGGAAAACTATTTCAATATTACAAGACCGTTATTTTGTAATTTAGAGTTAACTGGTAGACAAGAGCCACCCTTTTGATTCTACTGCTAAGAAGAACTAAATATTTTGCTCATATGATCATCATTACGTACCTTCGTCATAAATACAGATGTAGAATAAACATCGCCTTAGTTTTCACAAACTCGGGTGTTCCTCAGGAAATGTGAACAAATCTCTTTATACAGTAAATATGACTCTACTAATCAGACTTTCTACACTACTGTAGTCATATGAGAATAGTGCACATACCGTATGTATCTGACATTGGGTCAGGACCAGAAAAAACAATACCTACCAAAAGGAAAACATGAAAATATTATAGAATTATGATGTGTCAATTGGCTTGCACCCTCCTCCACCTTCAGTTTTTCTGTTGAATTAGTTTTTCACATAATGTAAACAAAGCATCATACTCCAAAGAATGCAAATATTTACTCATGACAAATGTTTGCTGTACTCTTTAGGCTATATATAGTATATGAAATACAATATATTAATAATTAATCAATAGTGTATCTCTCAGTACGTTGTAGATGTGTATCTATGTACCCATGTCTTACCTTGAAAACTAGGTACCACTGTTAAAAAGGAAAAAATGACAATATCAAATTAGGATAAACTTAAGATGTGGGTAACCCAGGTCTCTTTGTCTTGCTGATCCATAAAGGTTAGATTAATTAAAAAAGCTTTTTCGAAGTAAATATATATTTTGGCATCAATAGATATATTACAACTTTGCAAAGACGCGGCATCTGTTTCTCATTTTTTTCACTTTTTGGTTGTGATCCACATTTTTTAAAAGCATATTTGGAGTGCAAAAGTATATAAAATAGATTATTTTTTTATATTTTGCGTCAGAACAATTCAGATGTATTCAGTGTATCTATGTCTTACCTCCTCTACTGCGTGCTGTAAAAAAAAAGAAGATAGCACAAAATTACAGTTGTTAAATTAGCTTGCACCCTCTAACACCCTCAGAGTATAACACATCAGGGGATCAGGATTCTCTCCCTCCCATATGGGGCTGTGTGACATAGCTGGGCCATGGACACTGATGATGTAAGCTATAACCACTTTGTTTATGACAGGATAGACCTTCACACAGCTGAAACAACACAGCACCACACTGGGATAACACTGGGAAATAGGAATTTTGATTTTATCAATGTAATGATGTACCGTCTGTATATATTTATATACAGTATGTATCCATACAGACACATATATGAATATATAAGCATGCACTGGTTTTGTGTGACCTCACTTGTTTGTGGGATTGATGTCTATGGTACTGTAAGTAATTTTTTGTTAGTGGTATAATATCAGGTTGTTGATGTTTGATGTCTTCCAGACAGTTGAAACAAATAATGTTGATTTTAGAAAATAAAGAATAATTCAGGGGAGAAATTATGCTGGGAGTGGTCAATTTCAAGTGGTGGCCAGACCGTGACTTGGTCACGAGTTGGTGAAGTGTTGCTCAAGTGGTCGTTGAAGTCGTAAAAAAAAACAAAAAAATGTTTGAGATGTAAATTGATATTTTGTCTATGCATCAATTGGTTGTATTAACCTAACAAAGATGCAGAATCTGTTACTCAACTTTTTAGTTGTGATTTAGTTTTTCTGATGCATATTTAGAGTGCAAAAGTGAATAAAACACAGTATATTATTAATGAATCAAAAGTGTTTGTGTCATGTCAGGTTGGTGCAGATTGTTATGTGTGTTATGTCTTACTTGGCATAACAGGATGTGCTGCTAAAAAGAAAAAAGAGGAACTTACAGTTGTTAATTTACTTGGGCTATATATGTACAATACAGTATTTTATTAATCACTAGTGTATATTTCATGTCTTACCTGGACGCATTAGAAAATATGCTGTAAAAAAGAGATGACAAAAATGAACATTTATTTGTTGATTTACAATAATTATGCTGTTCACAAATTGGCTTGTATTAAATTGTAGGGCATTGTGAATTAATCAACTGTATTTCAAATTCCACAGACAAACTTAAAATTGTATTTATATACTTTTAAGTGCCGCCCACAAGCTGTAGTCAAGGAATCTAAAGTTATTTTATAAATGCAACAACCGTATTCATACTTTGTGATTACACCACCTGTCATCAAATCATACACATGTCACTTGTGTTGTTTTATTTCCATTTGTGTTGCTTACATGTCAATTGTTGGTGACCACTCCGACTAGGTGGGACACCGAATGCAGGAGGTTGCCATGCATCTGGTGCTCCACCTTCCTTGGGTTTATGGAGCACATCCGAGTTCTCCCCCTGGGGCTTGGTGACCACCATTGATGTGAGTGGGGTTACGAAGCTGTACTTCAGCGATAGCTCCAAGGCCTGTTTCTTCACGTTCTCTTTCTCAGATCCAGATAACACCAGCCTGTGGCAAAGGATTTACATGAGCTTTAAACATGACAGTTGAGTTGACAAGGAAGTATGGTGAAGTCACTCAACAGCTAACATTATCTTTTGAGAGTCTACTGTTATTGTCTTAAGCCCAGTTGCTGTCTGTATGCTTCCCCTTTAATAAGGTACACACTCACTCACATACACAAACACACACTCACACACACACACACATTTCAGCGGCATGTCAATTTTTCACTTGGTCATAAAGTTAGAGCTATAATAATAATTATTAATAATAATTGTGAACACTAATTTTAGCCATTTATGGCTGATAAAGTATGCCAGTCATCATTTCTGCCCGACCACAGTCGTCAACTTACTTAAGAAACTAATTGTCAACAACTTTGATAATTCAATCATTGAAGTCATAATGGCAGTAATAAAAGTAAAAGTAATGGCAAAACATTCTCTGGTACACGATTCTCAAATGTGATGGTTTGCTGTGTTTTATAGTGTTAAAAATAAAATAAAAGTTGGACTGCTTATCAGTCGAAACAAGCAACTTAAAGACCTCCCTTAGATGTCACAAACTACCTCTGCAGCAGCTCTCACTGTGTGTAGGATACATTTGGCCATGATGACACAGACACACACACACGCACAAGCTGAAAACAATATAAGCCTTGCGCTGTTGCGGCTGGTAACAAAGAGAAAGATGTTGACATCACACTCACTCTTTCTCCAGAAGCTGTTTGACTGTGAGGTAGGCCCAAACCCTCTGGATGTGGCTGTCAGGCTCTGTCCCATCAGACTCCACGGTAGCAGTCTCAGAAAATGTCACCCTTCTGTTGCTCTGTCATAGTTCAAATAACATGTTATGTCATGAATCATGTTGTATTTATTTATACAGGGCTTTTACAAAATATTACAGCTGGTGTGCATGGAGGAGCAAGCCTTACTGAAAGGGCAACCACTTGTGGAGTGAAGGTTTCAATGTCATTGTCGGTGATTTGGCCGGCCACCACAATCTCAGAGCCGTTATAATATTGGCTGAAGTTAGTCTGGGTTAGATTGGTCCCACCATTATAGATCATTGTCACATCTGTCAACAGAGGAGTGGCCACCTCTTCATAGAAACCCTATTGACATACATTATGGACACTGTATGAATGTTTATCTCTCCACAGCCAACCATGTATGATTTTATCTTTGAAAATGTAGCAAATCACATGGTAAACAGTTTTTATAATGGAAGCAAGTGATTTCAAATACTTTCAACTGTAAATCCGCGTCAGAGTCTTCATAAATCCGTCGTGCTAAACCATTGTTCTGCAGGGACATCGTCTCAAGGAACTCAAAATTGACATCAAAACCAAAACCAAGGCAGTAGAGTGGGAATTTATCCGCGATAGCCCCTCTGACATTTGAATGTATGAGTTCAAGATTGGTCACACCTGCAATGACACAAGACATGTGGCTTGAAAAAGGAAAAATACAGCAGTTTCTCAGACTTTTGGAAAAATATTTATACGCACAGGCATGAGTGTGTGTGTTTGAGAGCGGGGGAGATAATGTAATGTTTCTGTAAATTAATAATAATAATAATAATTTGATTGTCAACGTTATGAACGATGCTTTGAACCTTTTAGTACAGCCCTACTTTGTCATATTTTCTGTTCTTCTTTGAACCCCACACATTAATGAAAAATACAATTTACAAAAATGCAGCCGATTTTGACTAGCTCACATATTATTTGAACTATTTGTGTTTACAAAATGTAGATGTTTACCCAATTATCTTTAACTTTTTAACTTTAACTTTATTTTATATTAGCTATCAGGCTAATACATCAGCAAATGTAAGCTTGCTACATAACAGTATGCTATGTTTGGACCTCGCTCAGTGTCCACTTCTGCCTCTTGCTGACACAAAATTGTGACGAGGAAACAGTTTCATAATGCTCTCCTCGTTGAAAACGGACTCTCAAAGTTCCTCAAAGTTCTCAATTTCCATCGGCAATCTACGTTCGTATAGTTAGAAAACGCAGGATGGCCATGAACAGTCAATCTGCTGCACAGAACCCCATGAAGGGGCGTGTCTGATGCTGTGACGTCACTTTGGATATGTCGACACTCACGACCCTCACTGATGCATCGAGCATAAATAAAGGTTTCATCACAAACCATTTCCGACGTTTATGTAGTCTATAAAATGAAATGTTTTGGTCTCATTTTTGGTGTCACATCCCACCGCACAGCATACGGCATAAGGCAAGTGGGCTTGAACCTGGAACCCAATCGGGCTGCTGCCAACAGGGAATTAACATTTGATGCGGTTCTGATGTTAGCTGCAAGCTGTGTCGTGTCGTTGGGTCCTCATATTCCTTTTTGAAAGTATTTGCTGACGTGTGTGTGTGTTTGAGTTTGTTTTATTGTAACCTGAGGTAGGGTCTCCATCGGTGAGAAGTATAAGGATAGATGCTGAACCTTCTCTGGGATGTGCATTCAGCATACGTGCTCCCTCCAACACTGCTTTGTTGATGTCAGTGGCTGAAATGAAATGCAAACGTGTCATTACAACTGTTCTGCTGTCCAATGTTCCCATCCCTTCATGAAATATTTATTTAAAACCTCACATCCTCTTTCTTGAATATTGCTTGCAAATGTTTTGGCACTCTCCAAATTGCCCTCGTTGGCCTGAACAAGTTCTCGTTTCCAGTGAACAATGCTGCTATCAAAAGTGATGAGACCAAAGTGGTCGTCCTCTTTCAGGTCATTCAAGATTTGGAATAATGCTGTCCGGGTCTGGGCAAAAACACAATTCACATGTTAGAACTTTTATTCAATAAAGAAATCATGCAGTAAAGTGTGTTTAATATGAGTTTGTGTATTGCTTTAGTAAACACAAGAGACTTAATTAACTGTAAAGACTTAAAACTGGAGGCCAGTGCTACAGTGATTCCTCACAAACTCACACACACACAGTACTTTACCTGTTGTATTTTCTTGCCGTGCATTGAGCCACTTTGATCGATAACGAAGACAACATTTTTCGGTATGCTGACAAGATTGGATGGAGCAAAGTGATGAACAAAATATCCTTTTGATTTCTTGGGTGGGAGAAGGTTTGATTGGTTGGTAAAGAGTGTGAAAAAGACAGGAAGATAAAGTAGCTTAACTGTGGTATTGTGTAACATTCTTAATAGTCAATTCCTAGAAATGCCCTCTTTCTCTACCTTGATGTCTCCCAATGAGGGGTTCCTGTTGACGTCATAAACAATAACCAGATCTCCATTCATACCCTCCACTCCACAGCTGTCACACGTTTTCTGTTGGTCCTCTGTCGGGTAGAAATGCACCCACGCCTGGAAACAGTTTAAATCAGGTTTTGCAGACTCTTGAAAGACGTTTGACGAACAGAAGTTGATGAACAGGTTTATTGGTTAAAAAGATGAGCCTCTGCCTTTCCTTTCATTTGGTTAAATTCATCTTGATTGTGTCTGCACAGTGTTGAGCACTAGTGATGCAGTGTGGCATCAAACAAGAAAGTGAAAACGGTTTCGAAAGTGCATATAGATATACAGGATATACAAATGAATGAATGATACCAAGAGACCTGAACAAGGATGACTAATAAGACACAACCGTGTACAGTATGTCCAGTGTCATCATGGCATCCTTATGATATAGTTAAATAGTTAAATATGGGTCCGAATAAGATATAAATTGAGTTATAGAATTTGTAATCACTGCATGCTGTACCTGTTTGTCCACTTGTCTTGTGGTGATAGCATTAGCCAGTGCATTGGTGCTTAGTCCTCCCTTAACCTCCATGAAATTGATGCCTGCTTTCTCATCAATGTGCACATCAACCTGGCATTAAGAATTCAATGAAATAGTTAGAAGCTCAGACCATGGGAACACGGCGTTGTTTTCCTGAATGGATGCCAACAGGAGACAAACCTTGAAGTCTTTGACAGGCTGCATGGGTCGAGCGTGGATCTGCAGCTCGTACTTGCCAAGCCTGCGTTTCAGCAGCTCCTCATATGTGAGTTCAAAGGTGACCTTTTTGTGAGCAGCCACGGTCACAGAGGTCTTAAATTCCTCCAGGGTCCTCCCTACAGAACTGCAACAGACACGATAATCATTTAATTAAAGCAGTGGTTCCCCCTTCTTATAATCCCTCATCGCATGTCCTTAGTGTGGGTGTGAGCTGTAGTTCAACTTAAGTTAGTTTTTCTTGCCCGTAGACCTGAGGAGTCAGTATTTTAAAAGAAGAAGTCAGACATTATTCAGAAAATAAACATTATTCTGTGCAACAGATAATTGTTTCTTATTCTTCTCCTTTATCTGGAAGGACACATACGGCTCATTGACAAAGTACACTATTAAAACAAACTGTACAAGACCCGACAATAAAATAATCCTTTCATCCATGTACCTGACAAGCCCAGCACTTTGGCCATGGGTCACCGCCTCGGTGTACTGCTGCTGAGCTTTCTCTTTGCCTTTCACAACACCATCGTAGACTTGGCCATCTATAAACCTGAAGAAAGACCAAGGAAAAGTCTGTGTTTATGGAAACACTCCGAGCAGCCTATCATTAACCTTCACAGTTTTTAAATGGATAATATATGGTAAATATAATGCATTGCTTTACATACATGTTGAATTTACTGATGAAGGCGTTCTTTGGAATCCGGACTTGAAATTCTATTTCCTTTGACTCGTCCATACTATTGGCCACGCGGCTTGTGATGACAGTGGTTGCGTAACGACTGGTCACCGTTGAGTTGATGTGAAAGCTGTAGATGTCCCAGTTGCCCTGAACAAATAAGGGAGGAGGCACATTTCACAATAAAATAAATAGTTTTGTTTATTGACTGGCTCATGACTAGCTGTGCAAACATCAGATGATGATGGAGTGTGGGTGGCATCAGTGAAATCCCATTGGTCAATCTGCAGAAACACCCAATTCTTGTTATTTTAATCCAGTGTTTTGGAGTTGTAAAATTGTAAAATTCAACTAAGTACATTTACTCAATACTGTACTAAAACTAAAAAAACTAAATCTACTCCACATCTCAGAGGGACATATTGTACTTGTTAACTCTACATGTGTCTTACTTGACTAAAGGTTCAAACCCTTCCTGTCCAGTGAAAATCATATTTCTTCAACTTTGGTGAATTTTAATGTAAATGTTTGTGATGAACTGAAGGATGTAGTGTTTCTTTATAGTTTGAGAAAATGCTTCTACTTTTGAAAACCCTCTTGGATCAATCGGCTGGAAAATACATCGTCATCAGGCTGAGAACAGGGATGTTTTCTTCTCACAGGACAGCAATGCTACAAACATTTGATGATCTTATAGAATATGATGCATGGCTGTAGGCTAGTATATAAAGTAGTTAACATTAACACATCCTTGAACATCTAAAGCAGAAACATAGACATTCATGCAGCAGCAATATTATTCTAAAGACAGTAGATATAATAGTGAAACACAGACGGATGATTTCACTTTAGAATGAATACTTTTACTTTTGATGTTTAAAGCTAATTTTGCTGATAATATTGACATATTTTTGAATATGGTTTTAGTTTGGTTTTAGTTTGGTTTTAGTTTATGGTTGTAGTAAAGTATTTTCAGTGTGGTTTTAGTACATTTACTGAAGGTAAGTGTTTCAATTTGGATTTGACATGACTTACACACTCCCAATACTCCTTTACCAAGTCTTAACCATGTAATGTAATGACTAATAAGGACACTGAATTGCTTACATACAATGGTTCTCTATAGTTTTTCCATAACTTAACCTAAATAGATATATTTCATAAAGAAAATGTCCTTACAGCTCTGTCTCTTAGTCTGGTTTTGTGGCCTTACCTTGCTTGGTTGTGTAGTGGCCAAAGCCAGCAGCAGAACCCCAAAAAGGGTGATTTGCACCACAGCTCTCTCCATGATGGATCCCACCAAAGTCAGTCTGAGGCAACTCAGGCGGCTAAAACTGTCTTTTAAACTCAAACAAACAAGGACATCATTGTGTACATAATCGTTTTTTTTTAAAGGGCAAACTCCTCTTTCTCGATCAGCTATTTGCACACCCACACACAAATACACTTTCCTCCTCTGCACCCTGCCAAGAATCAGCAGCTAAGAGAACATTTTGTTGTTGAAAACAAGCTGGAATTGATCAGAAAACAAAGTGAGCGTTAGCATTGAGGGTCCAGCCTTTCCATTCTGCCAGAAACACTGAAAGCTTTTCACTCAAACACAGACAAAGTTAATGAAACTAGTATGTGACTAATATTGTATGGTGTCAAGCAAAAATTAATTTATTATTTCTGTCTTCAAGTATGTACAGCTTTAGTGAAAGGTACCGATCTGACGAGGTCAGGGATTGGCAGGGAAAACAGGTGATACAGCAGGCAAAAGGAACCATACACCTTGCTTTCATTGCAAGCATTAAAGAGATCAAATACAGGATTTACTGTGAAAAGCACAACAGAAATAGCTGCATAGGAGATGTTCTCAGGGAAAACAAAAACAATCTATATTTCATCATGGAGGAAATTCTGCATTTAAGACAAAATATTCAGTTTAAATTGAAAAGCGGCACTCCACCAATTTTATACATAAAGTCCAGTTTACTTATTATGATTTCCACTGTTGTATAATGTGGTTCTCAAAATTCGAAAAGAAAATTAAATCAAAAAATGATATTGACTTGCATTATGTGAAATGTAGGTTACAGCATTGCTTGACCCATAGTCTGTCTGGATCATTACACCCAACCTACTTCTTGACTGCGTAGATTTTTGCCACTGCTTTGTTTTACCAGGATACATCATCGTATTGCTGCATTCAACAAATAATTATTGAGAGGGAAATCTGCTTAGAAAAGTTATACAAGAGAAGACATTTTTGAACATTTCTGAGGCAGCACTATTGAAATAACTGATAGCGTGATAGCATAATATTTGTTTGAGATCTTTGAATTAAGTCAGCCATAGTACATACATAGCTGTATGAGCCAGATGATCGTGTGAGGCCAGCATTGAATAAACATAATTTATAAAACCTATGCATTATACAAATAACATGTCAAACGGTTCTCTCCAACAGGCTTCTCAATAATTCACATTTCATGTGCCTCTAACGTCACCATATCATCCACATTTATCAAACAGCCAGTTATCTCATGAAAACCACAAAGGCAACCATATGTAAAGCTACAGACTGCATTAATAGAGGTATGTATGATCATGATTCTGACTCATGTGTCGGGTCCTTCATGTGTCGTATGGTCTCAATATCAATTTCTCTTAACAATATCTTACTGTGACTCAGCACTTCAACCTGTGCACACACAGAATATCAACGCATTCATGCAGGTGGTGCAGGTGGCAGAGCAATCCCACAGGGAAATTACTTCAGCGAATAAGTTTTTGTTTCACAATCTGTGAATTTTATGAACTGCAACATGACCAGATTATAGTGTTTAGTTATGTTTTGTTGCTAAAGTAAATATGTGTCAATCAGCATTCATTATTCAAATCACATAATTTACCGTTGGAGGTGAAAGCATTTATAGAATATCTAGAGTCTGCTTTGAATCTAAATACTTTTCTTCATAAAACTGAAACTGCAATTCAAGGCACTCTCACAGGTGTTTTCCCACCTGAAGACACAAAATTCAAGTTCGTTCAAATCTCTTAAGGATATTTCAAGCGCTTGTGCTGGAAGCATTTCATCAATGAGGAATGAAACCTATCCCTGGACTGAGAGAGCAGAGCAAAGCGACTGGTCCTAGTGGCCAGGATGTCAAGTCTTCACAGTGACGGCATGATGGTGGCAAATAAGGTGTCGCATTAAGACACATATCTGCAGCACCGACCAATGTATTATCTAATGTTAACTGTACAAACACTGTTGCTATGTACAGACCAACAGGAATTAATATATATATACACACGGCAACGTACCATGAATGAATGAGTGGTATGGTACATTTCTAAGCAATAACAAAAATCTGCTCTTCTAAGTCTGATGGGGCTAATTACACATCTTTTAATGTACGATTTTAACTACGATTACACTGCACTCGAAGATTAGGTACTGTAAAATGGGCATGAGGTATGTTGATGCAAATTAAACAAATAACATAAAACGCATACAAAATAATGGAGATGAGTATGTACATATGATTAGATACATGCCGGTTAAATATATACAGTATATTAACATACAATTGACTGGACCTATGATGACATTTCTTTTTGGTAACGGAGTTGGAAGACACAATGCTACTCAGATTAGAGAGTCCTGGCTTTGGGGTCGGGTGGCTGATATGATGGAGCTGGAATGGGGTTGCGGGCATTTGGGGTCGAGGGCACGTCAGGAAAGGCAAAGACTCCTGAAGGAAGGGGGAAGAGTAACCCAGGCCACTGGCTAACAGAGAGAGGCGCGGACAAGGCTCTGAATGGAGCAGCAGGCTGTAGCGGATAGCTGGGATGGGGCTCTGTGGAGGGGCTGGTCATCATTGCTGACCCCGGACCATCAGGCCATGACAGAGGACGACTGCAGGGCTCTGGAACTGGAGCTGTCCATGATACCTAGCAGGTTTAGATAGAGGGCATATATTGAGCAAAAGAATAATGATTAACTGCTTTTACGCAACACAATCAAATATGTAGGCAGGTTGTGTCCCTACATTGTGTAACAAATGTCAAACATTATACAACAACTATCAAGCGTATGGTTTATTAATGTGTGTGTGTATAACATAATAATATTAATAACTTTATTTGTGTAGCACCTGTTTAGTCAGACAAAGCAGCAAGAGTAAGGCAATAATAACAACAGAAAGCTCACCAGGGAGGTCCAACAGAGCAAGATAAACAAAGGTAAGACTAAACCGTGATAAACCAATAAATGGGTTTTAAGAAGTGATTTAATGGAGATTACTGATTTTGCAAGCCTTATCTCCTCACGCAGGTCATTCCAAAGCCGAGGGGCCCCAACGTCAAACGCACGGTCACTTTTTGTTTTCAGCCTCGACTTTGGAACAGCCAGAAGGGCCCCACCTGAGGATCTAAGGCTCATATGGGGTTGGCATTTCCTAAATATATTTTGGGGCAGATCCAGACATGCTTCAAAAGCGATCAGTAAAATCTTAAAATCAATTCAAAAATGAACAGGGGGGCCAGTGAAGAGAAGCCAGGATTGGGGTGAGGTGATGTTGTCTGTGAGAAGCCGAGCTGCTGCGTTCTGAACTAGTTGGAGGCGAGAGAGGAGGAAGTTGCAGAAGTCTTGAAAAGATAAATGCATGAATGATTTTTTTTCCAGCTCAGGGTGAGAGAATTGGTTTGATTTTTTCTTCAGCTCACTAACTGACAAAATAAATAAATAGCACACTACTTGCAATGAAATGTGCACACATTGGCACAAATTAGTGTTAGTTGCCTTTTTAAGCCTTTTTCCCAGTGGGAAGTTAAAACTCTTTTTCTATGTAGTCAAAAACAATCAGCAATTATGACAGAATTATTACCGTACTGCAAATTACATTACTGTATATATCTTCTGACATCTGGAAAATATGCATTTTGAGTATTTTAGTCATGTGTGAAGTCTTGTATTTAGAAGAAAACGAGGCAAATCAAGATGTTTTGTCAATGCCTAATGTTCTCCACGTATTATCTAATTACTGTGTTAATATGCACGACTTCCACTGTCTCTCTTTAATAAACTAAATTCTCGTGTTTAGGATTTTAATCATTTTGTTTCTTATAACCTGCAGAGCTTGTAGAACACAAAGTGGTACATTAGCAGCATGACACTCACATCTGAAGCCCTAGCCAGCTGTCCACGTGTTCGAGGCACAACCTGATTCCAAAGCTGCTGCCCACTGATGCTCAGAGAGTTAGTGCGCGGCCTGTGGGTGACGATAAGAACCTCCTGGGCCCAGTCCTCCATCAGCCGCTGCAAGTCTTCAGGCAGGTTGATTTCACTGGCACTCATGGACGAGCCGCTGTATGTCTTGTTGTTGCTGTTATTGGCCTGAGCTTGGGCCAGCCCCATCACTGACTGATGAGAAGGAGGTGTGGCACCTGTAGGTGGCTGCTGTGATGGATGGAAAGCCCCTGGACCGACTCCAGACCCTGGGGAGACACACGTACCATGAGATCATGTTCATTGAGCTGATTAGACTGATACAAATTAACATGAGGCTTTTAGTGAGACACTGTGGTTCTACATACTGTTGCCACGTTCTTTGCCAAGACAGAGGCGCTTCAGTGTTGACCCTAGAAGACAAAAAATACATAAAACAAATGCTCATTGCCATTAATATTGGCCAACAAAAGGATGCAGAGCAAAACAAAGCTGCTTAATACAGGACCAACTAAAAAAAACAAAGCAATCAGTCCCCTAAAACAAGACGTTACATTTATTGGCAAAATCATGCAAGTGGTGGAGGTGAGAGCCATATCAAAGTGCAGTGTTGCAGTGATAGAGAGAGAGAGGTTCAAAAGAGATGAGAGATTAGAAGTGTTAAAGCATATCGGGGTGCACGTGGCATGCAGAAGTCCATTGCCGACTAATGCATGGTGGATAAGTAACAAAAAGTGTGTATGGTATAAGGTGGATAAATAGTCCAAGCATCAGTAAGAGACACTTGAAATGTTAGATAATGCTCAAAACTTTGTTTATCCAAACCTCAAGCCTCTAAAACAAGGTATTTGATCAATAAACAGTAACAATATGAATGATTCTTGATATAAATTATTATTATTGTGTTAAAAAAACAAAACATTTAATCAATCCAAATCTCTACTCAACTTTTAGTTCAAGTTTACACTTCAGGGGTTTGAATAAGCAATATAGTTCTGTGCGAGCAAAAATACAAGATAAAGGCAGGTGATGAGGATGAGAAGAAGCTTAAGAAAACTTAAGCGGTGTCGCAGAATGTTTGGCAAAGACAGAAAAAAGACATCAGTGAGCTAAAAGTAGAGAAATAGATAATAATAATAATGGAAAACAAAAAAATGAAGCTATGCGGGAAGAGAAGAGATACAAACAGATAGACAAAGACACAGGCCCACTGAGAAATCTAGCTCGTGGCTTGCTACTCGATTTATAGGTCACTCTCTCAGATGTTTGAGGGTGATTAGACCAGCCTGTAGAGGAGTATAATCAAAGAGGGGAGAAGACGCCAAGGTAAGAACAGCACGCCATCAAAAACACCCAAACCTTATTACATATAACACGTGTTTGTTATTAATGATTTGATGAAGCTACATGTTTACAGTTTAGTATCAGTGGAAAGACTGTTCGGCTAAGATGCTCTGATGTGTGTTGCTGGCGGTTACCTTGTCCAGGTGGAGCTTGTGTGCCGGTGCCGTCTCCATGTAGTCCAGCGTAAATATTATCAGAAGACAAAGATCCCTTGAGGGAGCAGGGCTGCTGAGTCTGAACGGGCTCTGAGGTTGAGCTGGGAAGGTGGCTGGTGCACGAGCGTGCCCTGCCGTGAGTGGGGATGGACCCTTTGGCTGGAGAGCCATTTAAACTCACTGTGGGCTCACCTGTACCCGTAGCAGCACCTAAACACACACACAGGCGTTGGAATGGTATACGCATTGCTCCTGCTGGAAATATTCAACCTATAAAAAAAGTTACTCACTGGATCGGCTGGAGTCACTAGATTTGGTTGTGACATTTCGAAATTGCTGAACTAGAGGACTGAGAAGTTTGCCAGGCTTCAGTCTGTGTTTGCTGGACCTCTTCTTTCGACCGGTGTGGGGTGCGACGTGTGAGAGACCCAGGCCAGTAGGAGAGGCTTTGCCCAGCCGGCGATACAGCAGCTCCACTTCCCCCCGCTGATGGGCCTGCAGCTCAGAGATCTCCCTCAGATGTCTGAGGGGATGGAGGCAGGAATATACTGGTCACATTTGGGCTAAATGAGAAAATACTTGTAATAAAGCCAAAAGCAAACCCCAGGCTACACATACTTCTCCCTGAGTCTCTGCAGCTCCCTCTTCATGTCAGAGTCCTCCATCTCTGAGTCATTATCGCTGCTGGCATAGGCCGAGCCGTGCACGCCCCCATGCCTACTCGGTGAGTCAGAGCTCTGCACACTGCTGCTGCGCCCTGAGCGACGGAGGAAGGCCACTGCCCTCTTCATGAGGTCACTTCCTCTGCGCTCAGAGCGAGTATGTTGAGACGGTGTGGCAGGAGCCAGCTTCGCAGGGCTGCTCTCAGCCCCCGAGTCTGAGGAGAGGAAACGAGCATGGACCGTGACATCCACAGCGACAGAGTTCGAGGTCAGGGCGCGAGGCAGGGAGCCCCGCTTGGCCATGGACGGAGGTGTGTCCAGGTAGAAATCAGGTGGGGCGGAGTAGCGGCTGCACCGTGTCCTCTGTGTAATGTCATCTTCAGTGCTGACCACAGAGAAACGGCCAATTGTGGTGGATGCAGACATGGCCTCAGTCTGGATGTGGTCCTCGCTGTATCCTACAGGGTGCGCCGGTGAGGCAGCACTGCTCCAGCTCCTCTGCTTCACATCTCGTCTGTTGGCCACTTCAGGAGGAACAGAGATTATCTGCCAAAAGCAAAGAACAATCAGGGTATTCACAGGGCATCATGTAATACTTCTGCAACAGCAAATGCAGTTGAACTGACCAAAAAGACAATTATTTTCCTTTAAATGTGAGGAAAATCTCTACCTTAAATCGGCCTCTTGTTCCAGAGCAGGAAGCAGAGTGAGGAAGGTGTCTTCTTGACAGGGAAGCTGCAAAAACGTCCACAACAATGAGCACAGTGGCTCTGCAGTAATCAACATACACTAAAACAAGCAGTGAGATAGAAGTTCATGATACCAGTCTTGTTACGTCGATTAGTGTGTGCTGTACATACCACACACAGCTGAGTCACTCAGTGTGCTCAAACTGTCCATTCTCTCTGGAATTTGAGGCTAATAGAGGTGACATGATGAGAGATTAACAAAACAGAGCCATTAGAAAACTACAATACAAATAATTTATCAGTGTTCTGTTATAAGTGTTAATGTAGAGATGATGTTTAGATGATGTCTAACTTCATGCAGCTAAATTAGGCAGTAGAATATTTCTTGAAATCCTTTATGCACCTAAAATGTATTTCCATGAATCCAAATGGTTCACAGTATATTTAATCACATTTGAAATGTATCCGGCAATATATACCACACATTCCTTTTACGACTACATTTGGAAAAAAGGGTGAAAGCTATTATAAAGTTTTACTTGTTAATCACTTGTTATATGTTCATTCTACCAGTCCCAAAATGTTTGACAGGTTAGACTTTCATGAGACGACGTCAACAAATGAAAATAACCAAAATAAACTAAATTTAAATAATCATAATTCACAAAATCAAACTTACATACTCCAAAAAACAATCAAATCCATCAAGTTCTCTAGCTCTCGGTCATATCACACAATCTTCCCCAGCAGTGAAATTATTTTGTCAACTGCTGTTTTTAAAATCTAAAGCTAAATCTAAAAATGTAAGCCTGCAACTTTTAATTTCAACCGTATTTTAATATTGTTGTATAGTTTAATTTACTAATACTTGTACTTACCAGCTGTTCTCCCACCCTGTAGCGCCCCTCCCCCATCGGCCCTGGCGTGCTGTTTCCTGACCCTCCTGTGGCGCTCTCTGGACCAGGAGGAGACTGGATGTACTCGGTGCCGGAGCCCGGCGTCTCTGCAGCGCAGCCTGATGGATACATGGGGGCATATTCCTGGTAGAGCAAGTTCCTTAGTTTCTCATCCAGAGTTTTTATGGTGCTGTCCACAAAGCCCCCGCGGCCCAGACGTCCTTCGCCGTCTGACTCACCCGGCCCTGTGCCGTGCTGGGATGGCGCTGGGCTCTGGGGTACCGAGGACACTTTGGTCCCCCCCACGCTGGAAAAAGGCTGGTGCATCACCACAGGCTGCTGTGGGCGCTCGCTGCGAGCTGTGGAGGCGTAGGAGACAGACAACGGCTCTTTGGCTGAACATGGCTCCTGGAGTGGAAGAGGAGTGAGAAGAGACCCCCCCTGTAAACCGCTCACATCCAGAGACAGGGGCATGACCAGGGGGCAGCAGGGCACCTCGTCAGCCATAGAAACAGGACCTGTCCTGTCGGGCATCTGCTGAGCTGCATGGATTGGGGAGATGGAGCCCAAAGGAGATCCCTGTGATTCATCCACAGGTAACGACGTATGTGGGGATGACGGGGGCACAGTTTGAGCTCTGGGTGGCTGGGCCTGATGAACACTGGGCTGCACCGAGCTGCCCGCAGGCTCCACCGCTGTCACGGACTGGAGGGTTGGGGGAGCAGACACAGGCGGGGACAGGCAAGCTAAGAGGAGAGGGTCTGTATTGGACATTATCGGAGGGCTACAGAATCCATACAAATCATAGGTGAAGCCACCACTTCCACCAGACATTGTGGAGGACGACCCCTCTTCTGCAGGAGGAAAGAAAATGAAGATGAGAAAAAATTATAAAATATAAAACATTTTATTTGCACACAGGAGCTGTGGGAGCTATTTCATTCAGCGGCCATAGTGTGGTGCTATTGTTCTGTGAAGCAGTCAAATCTTGAGGGGAAATTGCTCTGAAGAAAGGAAGTCACCTCTGGACGCAGACGGCTTTACAGTGCCACTGTCAGCAGGGTGGGTGGTGGCTGAACTCCCGAGAGACTGGGTAGCTGTCCCATCAGTTGGGGTCTCCTGGCTGGATGTGGGCGTCTCCTCCACGGGGCAGATAATGAACCATCTTTTTCCTGTATGAAGAACTGCAATTCAAGAGATACCACATATTTTCTTACAAGTGAATGTGAAAGATGAGGAAGGCCTATCAATACATTTTTTAAAGAGATAATTGTTATACCATTCTGCTGATAGACCGGCTGAGGTGCTCCAGACTGCTGACTCTGCAGAGCAAGAGACAGGTGTGAGTTAAGTCAATATGCAATATAGTGTTATATACAAATGTATATGCATACACCCCTCTTACCTCTCCTACCAGCCCCTCAGAAAGCTGGCCCTGTTCAGGACTACAACTCAAGGCGGAGGCCGTTTCACCCTCCATGTCTTCATGCAGCATGTCTTCAGCTTTATCCACAATGTCCTTGAGCTGGTCAATGAAGATCTCCTTCTCTAACAGTAGGATGAACCCATTCTCTACCTTTGGGCATACAGTTTCAAAGATGTTTAACAATTTCATAAATAAAACCACAAAACTGCAAACTGTAAAAGATTCAACTAACCATGTAAGTGGCAATTTCCTCTGGAGCATCTCCATCCAGATCAAATTTAAACGTCACCATTTTGTGGTTGTGAGTCTCCAGTTGACATTCGACCATTTTATCACCAGTGTTGCAAACCTGTGTGTGCAGTGGTTCCCCTTAACAATCAGACACATTTTAAGAAATAAAAATAACTTTTTGTCAAATCCTTACACTATACTCACATTGAGCATGCTCAGTTTGGGCTTGCTGGTCCTCTCTTGCCGGGAGCGTGTGCGAGCAGACTTGCGATGATGTTTCCTTGGTTTTCCGTCCCCCTTCCCTCCGCTAGCCAAGCTGTCATAGCCGTCACTTGTTTCCTTACCAGATGCCACATCAGAGTTGAGACTATAAAAGGAAAGGTTAACTTCATCATATTAAGTTATAACAGAATCTGTAAAAAGCTGAAAGACAGTGAAAAAGTTGACCACCACCTGTCATAAGCATAACTCTGCAAAGATCCGGGTTTGTCATGAAGCCCATCCTGAAGACAGAAAAATGGGCAGGAACAAAACATTTAGGAAAACTTATTAAAGTTATATTTTATACAGAATGTATCATTGCATGTTTGACACTAGTATTAATGTTAATGTGTGCTATTAGCTTTAAGGGTTATTTTAGTCTCAAATGGAGAAGCTGGTTTAAAGATGGGATGGAGGCATTCAACTGATATGAACGTAATTTGAGAGGCAGACTGTGGTTTGAACATGCTTTCTGAGTAACAATTGGACATCATCCAGCAAAAGTCCTTTTTTTAAAGTAGGCATCTGCGCAAAGATCAATATTACAATAGAAAATGTACAAACATTGGCTTTATTCCTACCTCTACACAGGGATCTTGTTGAAGGATGCCAGAGGAAGATGTTGAATCAAAGTTTTGCTGAGTTGTGGCCTGGCTGGCGCACTCAGACACTGAAGGCTGCAGAAATGGGGCTGTGATGGAAGCTGCGACAGGAGCTGGGTCTGGCATTGTGACAGGAATTGGGGCAGAGCCTAAATTAAGGACGGAGAGTTTGGGTTTGCCAAGTGCATAAGGTGTATCTGAGCTTGTAGATGAGCCTTTTGGTGATTCAAAAATGAGACCCGATGCAGAGGCTGGTGCTTGAACTGGAGCAGAGGCTATAGTTTGATTTGCTGTTGGAACTTGTATTGGTACTGAAGTTGGGACATTAACCAGGGTCAAAGCTGGAGTTTGAGGCATGACTGCAGCTTTAGCTGATACAGGGACCGGTGGTTGGTTTTGTGCTGGGACCAGAGCTGGAGTTTGTGCTGGGCCTTGAGTTTCAACTTGGACTGTAGCTGAGATTGAGGCTGGGGCTTGGACTGGAACTGGAACCACAGTTAAGTCTCGGCCTGCTGCAGGGGTTAGGGCCTCTACTCCGCTTCCCCAGATGGAAGTCTGGCCAGCAGGCAAGGCAGCGTGGACCGGAGCCAAAAGGGGAAAATCTCCCAAATTACCGTGTGGTGCAATCATCTGTACCTGCAAAAAAACAGCACATTTAGGGAATTTTTCATCAATTAATGTTAACTGGTAAATATTCACCTCTAAATCCTCAAATCCTGCATGCATCATACCAACAATTAAGACACAGTACCACCTTAGTATAACAGATTTCCCATGAACCGAACCATTACAGTGAGAACTGAGCCAAATATTCACCTGGACAGGCGACTGAGCCAATTCCTGCATAGGGTAGGGGGCGGGATATGGGGTGGGTTGAACCTGGGAGAGATGTAAGGGATGGGAGGTATGGTAGCTACCAATGTTTGTCTGAGATGTGAGAGGGCTGCCCTGCTGCTGGGGCACTGCTAGGGACATGGACATGCTAATAAGTGGAATAGATAGTGCCACATTGGGCAGGTGCTGAGATGTGGACAGATGGGTCTGAGGGCTGCTGAGAGTAGGTAGAAATGTCAGGGTAGCCTGAGGGGTCAGAGGGAGGGAGGGATGGTGGGGTGATGGTGAGTAGTGGGAGCTAGACATAAGAGGGCCACTGCTGCCGCAGGCACATTGCAGAGTAGCTGGGGGGAAGGAAGTGGGCCTGAGGCCCCCTATTTGAACAACAGAATATGGTGAGGGAAACTGGGAAAGAAGGGAAAATGATATTAAATGAAGAAAGACAACCAGTGGATAGTCGATAGAAATAACATTCACGCAGGCCCTTTATGTATGACTCCTGTAACCTATACTAACATTTGCAGGATATTACTACCAACTGCTCTAACTTAGTTTGGTCTTGTGTTTCTAGCACTACCACATCGCACCTGTGTGCTGATCTGAAGGGGCAAGAGTGGGGAAGGAGTACTGGACACCACCTACTGTAGAAAACTGGTAGCTATTTCAGGAGGATACAGGTGAGATGTGGGCTGGTCAGCAGATAACAGCTAAAGATGTGCCAGTGCGAGAAGGATTTATGTGATAAAAATACAAACTAACTGACAAGATGTTCCGCTCTCACAGCTCCACTTGAGTGAAAAGGAGCCGCAGGGCAGGTAGACTTAATGTGAATGAATTAGTATGTGTGGTTTGCAGTGTATGCACTGTAGCCAGCTGCAGTTAAGTTATAAGATATGACGGCTGTACCTGAGGCAGCACAGCAGCTGGTTGGAGGTGGCACTATAGGGAGGGAAGACAAATGGGAAGGAAACACAAACTACATGAAAAGCTATTCTCTCTCTCTCACTCTCTCTCACACACACACACACACACACACACACACACACACACACACACACACACACACACACACACACACACATATATACTGTACAGGATGTGATGAAGTATTTCAAAGGGGACATCAGATGATGAATGCCAAACAAACATTAAGAACTATAAATAATCCACCTTGAGTGGGCCTCAAGGGTAACTTCCTAATTCTGCTTTTTGTGTCTCACTATTGCCAGGGCCTGTCGCAGATAGAGGCATGCAGTACCTGCTCCTGGCTGGGTTGGGCAGTAAGTTGTGGCTGTGGAGCATCTGGGAAGCTCGGTGCTGTCTGTCTACTCTGGTGCACAATAGGGGCTGGTGTAGCTGGAGCAGAAACTGTCTATCAGAAACACATAAGAGAGATCACATTTACTTGATCTGGTTTTAGGTCTAAGTTTTTTTTTTATTAAACTCAAGGTTAAAATGTTCAATGTATCAAAGCAGGGGTAGCCATACGCAAGAAAGGGGAGAGGGATTTTAATTTAGCAGTTGGAAAGATTCAATAAGGCATGTTAAAATGGAAAAAGGGATGTTATAGCGTTACTCATCCGCCGTGCTAGCATATTATTACGTATGCTGTCACACTAAGACATATGCCTTGTTTTGAATTAGGCAGGAGCGGAGACTGGCTGTTGGGCTGGCTTTGCTACTGTTACGGAAAGGCAAGAGGAGCGAAGTAGCTGGCAGAGGCATGGAAGGGAACAGCAGACTGCTGCTAAGGCAGGACTTAACCTACATGCGGCCTCCTTTTCTAACCTACCAGTGGATCTGATCTGCCTTCACTGTCATGTGCTGATAGCAGCTGCTCCCTGTCCAGATTTGGACTAGAGATGAGTGGGATATCCAGACTCCGCCTCTTGTCTATCTGCTCAACCACTGAGGAGTCGGTACCCCTGACCTCCCCATGGCTGTGCATTGGATGATTAGCAGACAGGGTGGGGGAACTGGTCCTGCGATTGACGATATGATGGAGACAGCGGTCGAGAAGAGTGAGATCTCCACCTTCATACAAACTCTGTGCGAGCAAAACTTGTGAGGGTGGGGTGAGATGTGACGGGGAAGTCACCAGGGTCGGTTCACTGTTTGATGATGGGGCAGAGGGTGAGGCTAGAAGAGAAGGTAGAATGACTGCAGGAGACCTTGCCAGAAAAGGAGATGTGGGTGAGCCTGGCTTAGAGACTGAAGTACAACGGGCAGATGAGGAGACAGAGTGTATATGTGTGTGTCCCGGAGATGCACCTTCCTTTGTCTTATTCCTCAAAAGGTGAAACATGCAAGTCTTGCAGTGGCGGTGGGGCTGTGGGCTGCGTGGCACGATTAGACGGAGCTCTGAGGGAGGTTGTAAATTCAGGGAAGGGAGAGGTGAATTGAGACGACTTGCTGAGTCATGATGAGAGTGGTGATGTGGGGGCAATGGGGGCGATAATAATGATGGATTCTGGGCTGGGTTAAAGGATAGGAAGTTCTCTGTGCTCTTTGTTGAAGTCAGATTCTGTGACGGACACAGACAGGAGCTTTTATTCATCATCTTAGTGAGAGAGTGTTTCTTACACCTTGACGTCTCAACCAGGGAGGCGCTTCCACACCTACAACACACTGTGCTCTCAGTGATGAACAGGTTGTCATGGCATACAAAGGGATCACTGGAGTGACGCTGAACGGGTACCATTCAAAGAAATAAAATAAAAATGTTGTTATTTTAGAAAAGAAATCAGATAAGAAATGAAGGATTTAAGAAAGTTGCCATAGAAATAAGAAATGCTTTCACTCACTGTTTGAGATCGATAAGGGCCCTGCTGCAATTGTGCTGCAGGTTGATGATAGGCCCCAGGATGCAGCTGCTGGTAGGCTCCCTGGTGTAATTGAGTGTTTTTTTGGGTGTAGTTTTCATGAGAGGCCTGTGCTGCGGGTTGCTGGTAGGTTCCCTGGTGCAGCTGAGGCTCAACCTGTGCAGGAGGACTGTAGATAGTCTGAGTTGTGGAAATGGACTCTGGAAACGACTGGTAGGGGCCATCTTGCTGATTGTTGAGATCATCTAAATGCATGGTCGAGTTCAATCCGCTGCCAGCTGTAATAACAAACATTATAATTCACAACGATCCTCTGCAGGAAGGACAGACACTGAGGAAGGACGGGGGAAGGAAGAACAGTGGAGAAACATTGCATTGATGACTCATTGATGACTCACAGCTGTTACTCAAACGGTGCAGTCCACCTTTCTTGTTCACGATCACAAATACCAATTTAATAGTTTGAAGTCATCATCAGTGTAATTTCCTGTTGATAGATGAGTGAGTTCTAACAGTAACACTGAGGTTGTATGATATATGATACGTTCATGTGTGCTTGCAGGTGCTCACATGTGGCCGATGTAGCGGCTGGCACGGTGCAGATCAGGGTCTGCTGCTCCACCTCTTGGTCCTCATAATCTGTCGACGCTAATGTGGCTGCCTGTGGTACAACGGTACCGGGCACCTGCAGTAGGTTCGGCTGCGGCTTCTTCGCAGCTGCTTCGCCGTTTCCTGACGTGACGGTACGCTCCCTCCTCCATTTGATGAGAGAGACGCGGTCACGGATGGACTTCCCAACTACCTTCACATCACAGTCCAGGAAAAACCCTGAGTCCACCTGCAGGACACACGTGAGATACTCATAGCAGCTCAGAGCAAACCAAGTTTGTAATTCAATACTGAACGTAATCAATCATCAAATCTTCATTCTATTCGACCCCTGAACAACAAGAACTGCCTGTTCATGCCTTCTCATAGGTTTGCAAGGATCAGCTGATTAGTTGGTTTAGTTTCAATCAATACTGAAGATCCATCAAGCGTATGGTTGCAGCCATGATGACTAACAAACCCCCAGTTACATTATACCTAATTAAAAGGGCCCAAGATTGTGTTCCACAGTAAAGACTGCTGTATTACTAGACACATATATACTGGAATGATACTACATAGAAAATAATCCACAGTAAATTGTCCTAATATATCAAAGGCACCTCATTGCATTTCCTCCGCTACGTCGTTGTGTATTATTATGATTATACCACAGCCACTTATCGATTGCAAAACAAGAAATTGTGATCAAATCACCCTCCGGTTTATTTTTAGCCATGTGAGTTGGGCCTATTTTACCAATGAAATGTACCAGTAATTAACACACGATCAATCCTTTCCTTGGAACACCTGATTAGCCTGGTTTCAGAACCTTTCTACCCACTAAGTAAAACATACTAATAATAAAGTTAACAGCTAATGGCATAAAAAGAAACCCTCCGACTATTATCTGTGTATTCAATAAAATTATTCTTTCAGTAAGTTAAAAAAATAATTTACCATTTCTTGGGCAACCACCTCCGGGACTTCGTTTACCAAGTCAAAGGAAAACTCAATGGCACCAGTGTCCTTGTACTTCCCCTTCAGCTTTTTAGTATCCTCAACCCACAGCTTCAGGGCAATGGAGGATTTCTTCCCGTCATCATCTTCATTGAGCTCCACCCTCACGCCTGTATCCTCTGCAAAGAAGGCATGATTCAGGAGGTCCTTGATGGAGTACCTGGAGGAAATACACAAACACCAGGGAGTGCCCTTTGTTAAAGGCCACAATGATCGTAACCTAACCCACACAAAAACATCAACTGTGTCAGAGCCAAATACTGGCATAGACGTCACGGCGAATAAACAGAAACAAAACAACAATGTTGAGGTGAGGATCGCTTTCTACATACAAAATGCATCACGAGACCTGAGACACTCTCAAAAGTCCTGCTCCACTTACCTTTCTTCCCATCTGTTACAGATACATTCCCCGATTATTTCCTTAATTTCTGGGTCACTGACTTTGCTGTAGCTGGCAGGTTTCACCCCCTGCAAAACAATCCAACAATAACATGTATCAACTCACCAACTGACACACACAAGACAGCAGAACTTAGCATGTGACTGCATCCCAGAGGAAATGCATGAAGTACTGTTTGCAGATTCAAAACACATTCATTACGAAACCTATTGTCTCCCAGACAGCTCAACTCTGTGGATTAAGAGGCTACTGCAGTATAAGAGGACTTTTGGGACGCTGGAACAATTAGTTGAGTCATTAGTCAACCCTCAAAGAACTGATTAAAATGATAAGAATAGATGTATTGTAGGAATCATTTTTACAATAAAAAAATCAACATTTGATGGTTAAAGTGAGACTATCTAACCATTAAAAAAGAGACCACATTCTTCTTTGCTTATTTTAATGCAGTTACGTTACTTGCTCTGGTATGACTAGTACGTAGCTTTGGTTGCTTATGTTAGCAAACATTTCTACATTTCTGCCTTTATCTTGAATACAAGATTTACAACTTATTTTTACTTTGGTTAAATGTGGGGAGCCAGTGTCATAAGTTTAACATTTTAAATATGGCATAGCCAGTCAGTCTATTAAACAATATGTGTATATATGCATACATAATTGATAATGAAAATAATGGGAACTCACGCTGGTGACTTTGCGGTAGATCTGAGCAGCATTTTGACACTCAGAATAAGGATATTCTGAGGTGGCCATCTCCAGCATGCACATCCCAAAGGCGTAGACATCCACAGCCTCATCATAGTGCTCCTCATACATCTCTGGGGCCATGAACTCTGGAGTGCCTACAGAATGAATGCAAGAGAGGAAGCGCAATACAAAGTTAGCAATGTGTCGATGTGCCAATTTTAGTTCATTTAGATCAATACCAGTGTTGAGCACTAAAACAGCGACTTTACCGTGATTCCAAGAATTCAGTGATCCCTCAAATGGCAGAGAACACAGAATTGATAAAAAAAAGTAAAAAAAACAAAGATATTTCTTTATATTCATTATTTTCTTTAAACTGAGAATACGATGACGAAACTAAACCGAATGATACTATCTTTTACATTCACCGCTTGTTTCCGCACCCCCCGGGGTTCCCAAAAGTTACTGCAGGTGAAAATATAAATAAATAATGAAATTATGTCTTGCCAAATAGCTGATGACTAACCAATGACACTTTTAGCAAACGAGGCCCTCTTCAGTGTTGCCAAGCCCAGGTCTCCTATTTTGACAGATCCTGTGGGACCAGTGATGAAGATGTTGTCACACTTGAGATCTCTGTGGATGATTGGAGGAGTCCTTGTGTGGAGGAAGTGGAGGCCTTTGAGAATCTGCCTGCACCAGCTCCGAAGAACTTTAGGCTTCATGACCTTAAAACGCTTAAGATACCTGTGGGAGAATAAAGATGTTCCTGTTATCACCAAATGGCTTCATCTTCCATTCAAAACACGTTAAATGATGAATTGACATATCATGGTCTGTCCCAACTAGTCACTGTGTTAATACAATGTTAAATGTAAATGCTGATACAAATTAGTATTGCCTGATTCATTGAGCGTCAGTTGCAAACAGTCAGCATGAATCTCCGATGACTATTCTCTTCTCAAATGACTTCCTCGAAGTTTTATCGTTGTATTCATTATTTGAGCAAGAAGAACAATCAAGTGTCATATTCTTCTCCTTTTCACATCTTTCAGTCTCTACAGTTTAGTATTGAATTTACTGTAATGGCATCTTTCAATTGGCATGACACTTGATACGCATGATGTAGACAGACTAATGGTCATGACTGTCAGGCTTTTTAAAACTGACTAACTCAAGCAGCAATAAGAGACTAATATTTGCCGCTTAAGCGAAGTGATTTACAGACCAGTAAGGTTGAAAAGGACACAGAGGAGCTAAAATGAGCAGCATAACAACTCATCTCACATATACCATTACAGATAAGTATAGAAAACAGTATTTTCATTTTGAGTCTCACGTTTTAAGTGTCCCTGAGGTCATCAGCTCTGTTACCAGAACAATACACTTCTTCCCTTTAACCGGTGATTCCCAGAAGTCATAGAATCGCACAATGTTGGGATGCTGGAGAGCCTTCAACATCTCTGCCTCCTCTTTGAACCTTTGTCTCTCAACTTTGGATAGTTTCCGTTCCTGTGGAAAATAAAGAAAAACTTTTTTACTTCTTTTTTTTATTTATTCTGGAGTGTTATCAGAGAGAAAGCTGCAGCAGTGGTCAATTTGTTCAAATTGAAAATGTTTGAGAGGTGGTGGAAGAGGAAGTAACTGAATCATCATCATGTTTAGTGTTTTTCTTAAATCAAGTGGTAATGGAAGATACAATCCATGCTCAACCTCCTATAACAGTCTGCCGTTATTTTGGACTGGAGCTCTGTTACAACTGCTTCATGTCTACAGTGAACACGACAACCATGGCTGTAAACATGGGGGTCTAAACCATTTACACATGTTTCTGTATCACTAGTGTGTATACAACCCACAGCACTAAACCCCCTCAAGTAGGAATTAAATACGGACAAACATCTCCAGAAAAAGTAAAATCCTTAATTAATCTGGTGTTGTAATACAGAGACAAACACATCTGTCATGACAGATAAACAAAAGATTAAATTACATTTTAATCAGTAAATGTCAAATGTGCTGCTGGTGAAAAAATGGAACAAGAAAATATTACAATGAAGTTCTAACGACAAGCTGGAGAGTATTTTCCATCAAAGAGCCCAAAACATAAAGATAAACTCTGTTTTATAGATATGTGTGCAATTCTTCAGAGTGTATCTTAGGTACAAGCCTGAGTGAATCCTTGTTGATCGATATTTTGGCCCCTGCCTTCCCTGAACTGTTGTATAAATAGTAAAACAGCTGACAGCAAACATCCTCTACACGTCTGTTTCTCTCCAGTCAGCACGGCAGATACAACCCAAAGGCCTCAGCCACGACACATGCTGAATGACCTCTGGATCTTCTCTCCCTCTGTCTCAATATTCACATTTAATGGTGGCGATGAGGATGCATTTTGGGTTTAAAGCTCAGGGATGCACAATAACCTACTGTACATCACATGGTATTGATTATTGATTGGCGATAGGGGATCAGATGTCATTCACAGCACACAGTGACCGATGCAGTGTGCAGCCTATAACGCATCTTAGATTACAAGCAGCATTGTGAAGGATAAGTCTCACCGCTTTCATAATGCTCATTCTGAATTATAACAAATATATTACAGTTTTTCTCATCTCTCTCTTCATATTTTCTAGGCATTTTACGCACAGATTACAAATGATTCTTTGTAGAGGGAAGATCTGAGCAGGGTGTGGCATTTACAACACATAATCTGCTTTACAGAGACTTCATGTCGCACAATAAATACTGTGTAAGAGCATACGTTATTGATAGTTGTATCTAATGGAGTGCAACACTGCAATGAATATAAATTTGGAACTCCTGTTTTGCTTTGTATCGTATACTACAAGTCTTACTCGCTGTCCTTAGCTGAACCCAGCCTCTCCTTCTCTCCTCTCTCTGTCTTGGTGCAGAGGGCTGCATCAGCAGGATTCACTCTCTAGACACATCGGTGTGGTAATACCACAGGGGTTTGAATCCATGTTTAGTAGTCATCATTAAACCATCATTCAAGACAAATAATGTTGGGCAAAGATCAGAAAGTTGTGAAGTGTTTTGTCATTTTTCTAAATCACGTTGCTGAATTGGTTTATTTCCGGTTAACAGCTTGCCTTGCAGATATTTGATCATCATTTTGTGGATAAATAAGTAACAAGACTAGCGGCCTGGTTTACCAGACACAAGGCACCTGCTACTCTTCAAATCTGCTTCATAAACCTTTCTATGCACTTCTACTGTATGTTTTCTGCTGTCTCACACTCTGTCTTAGAGAGTGCAGTGGCTTTTTGTGAGCGGGACACAGCAGCTCTGAAGGATAAGGCCTCGTCTCTGGGGACAGAATGGTTGAATCATCCCTTGATCCCCTAAGAGCCTGCTGAGACGCACACACACGCACATACACACTGTACATAAATGCTTACTGGAGAGAGCATCATGCATGATAAATGCCTTGGCTGATACACTTTCAAAAAAATAGTACTCTTCCTCTTGAAACTCTCATAAATAATGTGGAAATGTTTAAAAATACCAGTTTCTCTCTCTCTTGACAGATGACAAGAGATCTGGAAACCAAAACCTGTTAAGGCACACTGACGTTAATGTTGTAGTCCTATATGAGCAATAGTGAGTGATTACTCAATCCTGTGTTATTACATTTAAGTTACAAACGCAGACAACCAAATCTGAAATGCGGGATGTAACAAGGAGGCGATCCATTACCTAGGGCGCAATCAATTGTGGGCTCACTTTGTTAACTCCTACAAAGATTGATTTCCATTTCTCATCCCAATGAGCCTCATTACATGTATATTAGTGCGTACATCAACAAAACAGAGAACTTCGGAGGCCTCCCTTAACTCACTGCTATCTTGTGTGAGTGTTGTTGCCAACAAGAGCTGTGAGATAAGCACAACGTAATGGTGATTTCATTCTGTCTGAACCTGATTGAGTTGTGCTGCCATTTGTATTTCTTATTCCCTCGGGCCTGACAGGTGAACCTGCATTCTGCAAGAGTAAGGCAAAAAAGCATCGTCTGTTTGTTTTGAAGCTGCACTAAATCTAAAGAGCCCTGCTGCAGGGCTGAATCTCAAAGTCACAAGCATTATTATCCTTATAAGATAAGATAAGATATTCTTTTATTAGTTCTGCAGTGGGGAAATTGCAGGATTCTGATCATTTAAAGTAAAATATAGATTCAAGAGATGATGTAGACTTGCTGACTCAGCCTGAACCAGATTATTTCCTTGGGCCCTGCAAAATGTTTATATACTCTAGAAGTGCCAGCCAGTGCATTGACTAAAATGAATGCTATTCAAAGTTTGGTAAAGAATGATTTGAGGGAAACAGAAAAAAACAGTTTTGACTAAACAATAAAAATGCCTTTCTGGGAAATCTGCTCAAATAATTAATTACCAAGGAAACTTTGCCTCAATTATCAGAAAGGACATACATAGTGTCCAAAGCATATGATACTTTATTGACTGTTCACAAATGTAGTGTCCAGGCAGTTCTGGACAGACTTAGCTTAGCTTAGCACATATTGCCATCACTGTCTCCAGGTCTGTCTACAGGCTAATCTGTATATCCCATGGATGGCATAAACTGATCATTAGATTACCATACACAGATTAGTGATACAGTAAACTGTCGCTGCTATGAGAGTATGTATTTATATTTGCCCCATGCTAAAATTCAGACTAATTGAACTGTCCACAGTTCACCTGCTGAATGCTGTTTCAGAATAAGAACAGAATTACTTTGATTCAGTTAAATTAGTGTGCAGCTGAATATGAAAATAAAGAAATCATATTAACGTCTTTGGGGGGGACGGAAATAAACAATGGAAACATTTGGCTGAGAATTATGAGAGGGAGAGCTGGTGCAATGTGAGTGCTGACAAAAAGTAAAAAGCTACACAAAGCTACTCTTCCTCCTCACTCTGCCCTGAAACAATACTCTGAACGATACTTTTCTTAAGTTCCCCAGTGAGAACGAATACTTCAATAATGGCTCCATAACTAAAACATTATTGAAAACAGAATGGGGTAACTCAGTATCTCACCTGGGTGCTGTACAGCATCACACTATACACACAATATGAGATTATAAAAACAATAGAACAAAACTACTCTGTTGCAAAAAATCATTACTTACTTAATATCTTTAAGAAAGTATGGAACACAAATGGCTTCAAATACTGAGCATCAATTTGACCCTAATCCTGCACTGGTTCAGTAACTGGTAGCTTTGTGGAAGAACAAAGGCAGGAAAGAAACAATAACACACAGACCAACCTGACAATAATCCATATTCACTATATTCATTAGATGTTGAGACGCCTGTAAACAGGTGGTCATTTAAACAGTTTAAAGTGCTTCATTAACAATATACTGAGAGCCCGGCTTGAGAGTTTATCAGATATTATCTGGTACACCTCGAGGTGGTTATGATGAGAACAGGTATGCACATGTATGACTGTTTCAACTACAAATGAAGTGCAATTAAAATAGCCTTGCATGGGTTCGGGGAATAACATCAGAAAGTAACCCTATCCTGGTGTTCCCTGGACCAAATGATGGTGACCTTAGCTCACCAACAAGGGACTGACTTTTTCTGTATTGTTTTTTCACAAACCAATTAAACAGGTCCTACTTTTCCAGATAATAAGCTCTGTCTTCACAATCATTGGTTGATTGATGTTGGACTTGACTGATCAATGAACCCACCTGAAGTTCACACCATGCCACTTCTACCCAGGTCTCGGTGTCGAGACCCTTGTAGACGGTCTTGAAGGACCCCCTCCCCAGCTCAATGTCAAACTTGAGGAAGCGACCCCCAGGCGAAGTGGACACAGCCTTCATCCCCGGCTCCTCTTCGTTCTCGTCACTTCCGGCTTTACCTGTGACATCCGAGTGCGCAACCTCCACCTTTGGCTCGGCCTCGTTCCGGTCCCCCTTCTCCTCGTCGGCGCTCACGCTCTCCGTGGCGCTGTCCTTCAGCCCCACCTGGCTCTCCGTGCTTGAAGTCTCCTGGAGGCCCAGACGGGTTCCTTGCAGAACCCTGGTACGAGTCCGATCAACGATGATCCGCAGGTCAATGAGGGGCACCGGGCCGATGTTGACACACTCCACTGACTGCTGCTGCTGTTGTAGCTGCTGCTGCTGCAGCTGCTGCTCTTCGGAGTCTGACACCCACAAACTCCGCCGAATGAACCTTTGGCGGACCAGCGCCCGGTAGTCCGTGGAGGGGTACGCGCTGGGGTCACTCGCTCCTCGCAGGGCTTCGTTTTGCATGTTGACATTGTGGTCTGTCCCATTCTGATAAACATGCCCACGCGCATTTGCATTAATGTCCGAGTCTAAATTGGGTGCTGAGGAATATGTGGATCCCAGTGGCGGATCGTTGCTGGAATGATCCGCCGAATCCATCCCTGGTAGATGTTTAAGCACTTACCGGCGACATTGTGCTGACGGGAGGATGACGAGCGCGCTCCTCTCCTGGTGGTGGGAGAGTTTGCTGCCTACCTGCAACACTCGCATGCAGTGACGCAGTTCGCCAGCTCGGGATGTATGGCCGCCTTATGCCTTCAATTTGTTTAGGGCACAGAACACCTCCACAAAATGTCCAGCTCGGAAGATGCGCGCATTGCTCCGCCTCACGCCCCGGTCCACCTTGCTGCAATACAGCGCGTTCAGGTCGAGCCTGATGTCATTGCAGTTCACCCTGTGAGCTCACGGAAACAGTTCCACGTTGCACAAGGCGCTCCAGCGCAAACTATACAAGTGTGCTGTTGTTCCGCAGACAAATTGCTGGCCTACAGTGGACAGACCAGGATGTTGAGGCTGTGCCGCTTACTAATCCCTCCAAAGACACAACTCGGGACAATCAAGTGCGCAGCTGCCATCCCGTGTAAAGACCCATCCTCCCGGGCTAGGGTTAGTGCAAAGGAATAGCAGGTGTTCCGGGTACAAATCTGAATAAGTTCCGAGAAGTGGCACCTCAGCTTCTCTGCATTGCCTCTTTAACTATCATAGCGTACCTTTTCCCTCTGTTGCCCTGGAGAGTGATGATGGACAGACTCTTATCAGATCATGCTCACTGCGGCACAGTTTCTCTCCGGTTGGATTAAGCAGCTCTCAGCGCATCTACCGGCCAGCTGACACGACTGTTATCTTTCTATATTTCATTTATTTTAGGTTTGGGAAACTAGACTATTTCACGGCATAACCCACGCACCTAGCAACAACACGTACCCAATAACTCGGCACGTTTTTAGGCGGAACCCTCAGCCTCCCGTGACACAGGCTGCGTGGACCACACCACAGTCCGCCCCCCTGTGACGCGCTAAGCCTCAAACGGGAAGATGACTTAAAGCCCACCAACCAAAAGGGACGCCGACATGAATTATGGGCCACACGCAGCGGACCCCATCTTAATTACAGCCCACTCAACCACAAGCAGTCCGTGCAGGGAGGCTGAAGAATACGACTCCTTAAATAGCTACTAAGGATATGAAATGCTTTCTGGAGTACTTTCTCCATAAAACACGTGGGGAGTTTTCAGATGATAACATTGGGATTTTAACATTTAACATTTTAAAACTTTGTATTTTTTTACATTGTAGGAAATACAATGTTTATAATTTTCCAGAATTATTCCAGGGCTATACTACTGTATGATTAATATATTTGTATAATTTATACTATATTATAAAATATTTTTGATATACTACTTTTCCTACTTTCTTGAATTTCTGCCCACTTCTACATAACAGAACACACATAACACTTTTTATAAAAGTTACACATCGTATGTGCCTATTTGTTGTGATTTCATGTGAGTTAGCCTGCTATATGTGAAGTAAATAAATGTGACTTTTAAAAGCCTAAAGCTTATTTGAATTTGAATCAAATGTATCATATCAACTGTAATATATTATCAGTGGCACTCTGCGTTAAAACCAATATGGACCAATATGGAGCCGGCAGCCTTTGACAAACAGAAAAATGCTTCACGATAATTGATTTGCATTCACAACATTGCATTTGTAGATGATTAATCACAATGACTTTATTCTCAGTCGAAGTCTACGTAAAGTAAATAAATGCAACTTTTAAAAGATACATTCAAACCTTATCACAAGGTAAACACACATATGCATATAATTCCATTACGTTTTTATCATTTCTGAAAACTTTTCAATTACTTTCATGGATTACTATGAACATTTTCACACTTTTATGGCACATTATATAGCATACCATAATTTGATATTTTCATGACATGACATGACATATTATTTACATGTTATGACATACTGATGATATGAAAGTTCGTATTGCATTTTTAATTACAGTGTTATGGCTTCCTAAACTTTTTTTAAAATGCATTATAGTGTGAAATATTTTAAGGATTTTTATAATATCCTATATAAACCTTTATCATGACATTAATTATGATATTCTTGTGTTTTCATGACATACAATACCGCACTAATCCGCAGGGCGGCAGTAGAGAGTTATTTACCATTTACGGTCTGACAGAGATCGCGTTACAGTCCAAGTGTAAGAGCTGCCTCGCTCACTCATTACACCAGATTCAGTTCAGTAACCCAGTAAATAGCGTCGCTAGTGAGCAGCCCAGCCGCCTTACACTTCTACTAACAGCCCACATTTTGAGCTTCGCCCCCAAGTCGGAGGGTCGGTTTCCTGGAGCTCTCCCCTGTCTGTCGACGCTGCAGCCTTTTTCACAGTCTGTACCCGTGCCAGCCGGCTGGACCGCCGACTCTTTTGAAGCTCACACTATATATATATATATATATATATATATATATATATATATATATATATATATATATATATATATATAAACACAATATATAGTATATGTATATATATACCAACCCATTCGGGACATAACGCGGTTATTAACAGGATGGCTTCGGAAAACTTAGAGATGAACGGTGATGATGGGCGGCACAGCGAGCGGGAGGTAAGAGAGGCACTAATAACCTGTAATCTCCTCAGAAACATCACCGAGTATCGTGTGGACATGTTCGATACACAATATGAACGGCTCCATCACCCGTTATCACGTCATAATAATGTGTGTTGTTCTCCAGCGGAACAAGTAGCACGTCGAGTGTTTTATATGCATTACTGACTGACTAATGTCCGCAGACTGGCTCTGTTTCTGCGCTAATTTAACCGTTTTCGCTGCTTTACGACTTTACCACCACTTGCTTTGTTCGTGTTTTTGTCGTCCGCCTCTCTGCGGCTGTCTGCCGAGGCTCAGTTTACTCTGAATAATGGAGCATGAGGGGGTCGGGGAGGTCGTACAGTCGCTGCTCTCTTCAGGAATGTTAATGTTGGGTTAACTCGACCGGGTTAAACTGCTCGTTGTATCGAGGTCACATTTAGGAATGAAACTACCACTCTCCGTCTTTGTGGAGTATTAGTATTAGTAAAGCCTGCCCACGTGCTTATACTTCTTCCACCTAGTAGTGCTGGTATAACAAGGGTTAAATGAAACAATATAACAAAGTACATGTTGTGTACATTTTAACACAACTTTAAATGGGAAGTGGTTGTACATTGTGTCACTGGGGATGCAGGCTCACTTCTGTGAAACATAAATGAATGAATTAATGTTTACTACTAAAGTGTTTTTATTGAATGTATTGCATTTTGAATTCATTCTATCTTTTAACATGTTTTATATACCTTTAAATGGAATATTTAGTACTTTGATTGTTATTGGACACAAGCAATTTGAAATATGTCATCTTGGCTTCTGGGATCTTGTGATAGGCTTTTTTTTTCTTTATAAAATATTAACCAATATAGATTCAAAACTAATTGCTGACACATAGATCTGTAGAAATAATAACTACTGCAGGCCTACTTCTTTCAGAGCTTCTATAACCTCCAATGCTAAAATGAATACTGGGTTATATTTTAAACATTTCCAGTAACTTCTTCTGGGCAGCTAGCACATAATATCTGTGGGCTTCCCAAAAAGCGCAGAGCACTTAAAAGGAAAACATGATAAAGACGTTGGCAAAGGAAATTCAAAGCAATCTCCACCTTTGGAAAAACACGGGGCGCTTAGGGAGCCAAACGTCGGGAGAAGGCAGTTACAAATACAAAGACATGGAGTCGTAGAAGAAGATTTAGTGAGCTTTAGTGAGGGGCGACTGTGGCTCGATTCCCGGCTCCGGCAGTCCATGCCGTTGTGTCCTTGAGTAAGACACTTAACCCTGATTGCTCACTGTTGCTGTGTCTACGGTTTACTGTATATCACGTAAGTCGCTTTGGATAAAAGCGTCAGCTAAATGTAATTTAATGAGCGACAGCTAGTGACCCTGACACACTCATCTGCTGGTTTACAGCAAGAGCACCTTTGGCCCGGGCAGGACAAAACCGAAAAGCTTTGATTTGCACCTCAGTGTAAGATGAGTCCAGCCTGGGCACAGAGCTGGTATTGTTGGTTTCTCTAAACTCCACCCAGATGAAAGCTGGAGCACTGACCTCAACTCATATGAAGAGAAACAGAGAACTTGGCAATAGCCCTGTTCCCGTGATGTATATTTATAATGTTTTTAAATTAACCATTAACCACATTGACTCATTTCACCCGTAGAAACAAACAGAATGTATTTCTTTGCGGTTCCACAAAAAGGAAGTAACGACATTTCTCTACTTCCTCTTCCTAAATAAATGACTCAGTCCAATTGAGAGTTAATGGCACAGGAATGTCTGCTTTCTCTGACTTTCTACATCACTATGTGTTGTATATTTAGTTTGATGTATTTAATAATATAGCATATTTAATAATAGTATTATCTGTGAGCTTGATTATTGTTATAAGTGCATGCTTCACATGTGCTTGCTGTATGTTTGGTGTATTTGAAACATGTTCATAAGCACAATCACTCACTTGTTCCAATACATTTGGATGGAGGCCGTTGTCGTGTTTCAGTTTCAATTCAATCACAAAAAAAGCCCAGTATCACAGATTACAAATTTGCTTCGGAGGGCTTTACAATCTGTACACATACAACCTGACATCGGATCAGGAAAAACTCCCCAAAATACAGGAAAACCCCTTTCACAGGGAAAAAAGGGAAGAGCAACAGAGGAGGATCCCTCTCCCCAGATGAACAGATAGATGTCATGTGTACAGAATACACAACGTGTGACTTGGTCAGCCTTTACACATGAATTTACACATGTATAATAATAATAATAATAATAATAATAATAATAATAATGCATTTTATTTGTAACACACTTTTCATTCAAAAGAAGAGTATTGTGTTTGTTAAGACGTTGGACTGTTAGTTTTGATGAAAAAGTCCCTGTTTGTGCTGCTGACTGAAAGATATTCCCCGAAACAATCCAGCTTTATTTTTCCTAAGAAGGGGAAATCCTACTTTCTAGACTGTTCTACACGTTTACATGAAATCCAATGAGACGGCAGCCGTGGCGGGCTTTCATTTCCTCTGTGTCAAAGTTTTCTGTACTTTTTAAATTACATGTTCACACAACTTTCAGGAAATGAAAGTAGGTTGTTTGCTGATTGAGCGTTTGTGAAAGTGAAAACGGTCACAGCAGTCTACTGACAGAGAGGTTAATTCATTAACTCTGCAAACGAGGTCATGTTTGGTAGAAGGGTGAAGCACGGGACCAGCAAGAGCCCACGCTGGAGTGGATTTGAATCACAAATTCTTTTTCACATACGTGACATCGCCAGATAGGGCCTGGCCTTGGCCTCTGAATTTTTCACGTGTTATTTAGTTAAATGAGGGCTGTTGAGCTTAAAGGAATCCTTAGACACCGCATTACTAAATCGTTCCCATAATTGACCCAATAATAAAATACATACATGAGATATACCTGACTAAGCTTCTTGGAGGTACTTATGTGTCATACTGATGTCATAATGGTTTGTGTTTAGGCCTCGTTGCAGGGCCGCCGGAGGAGGCCACAGGGGCCGCTGAACATGAACCACTATGCCAATAAGAAGAGCGCAGCAGAGAGCATGCTGGATGTGGCTCTGCTGATGGCCAACGCCTCACAGCTGAAGGCGGTGCTGGAGCAAGGACCAACCTTCACCTTCTATGTGCCCCTTATCACTCTCATCAGCATCTCCCTCATCCTACAAATCGTAGTGGGAGTTCTGCTCATCTTCATCGGTAAGCGTGGAACCTATTCGGCAAATTCACAAATTAGAAGACGACAAAATATATAATATACTATGTATTGTTATGTTTTGCTTCTGCTGCACACACAATGTGTTGGTGTCTTCTACTGCAGCACTGTGCAAAGTATATTGGAAATGTGTGCACAGATTTAAAGCAGACCGCTCAGCATTCAACACAGCTCACATGTTGAACTTCCTTTGGCTGAAGCGTTTAACAATGTGTGTGCATGCGTGACTTCAGTGACACGCACATTATGCAAACTGACAACTGTTTTTAATTTGTAGTCGGATGTTTACGAAAGCTTCTTCTATTTGTTTCTCAGTCTTTGTGTTACCTCACTGTTGATATCATTCATGCGGAAATTGCATTTCCACACCATCTTATTTAGGCTTATTTGGGCTCATACCCTTTGGAGCACACCGGTGTATACCCGTACATTGATGTGCTCCTTCCTCCCTTGTATTCTTATCTTATCCAAACAGAGAATGCTATTGTGACTGAGAGCTGAGTTTTGAGAGCCACACCAAGAAGAAACGCCTCTGCTGTCGGCAGTTTCCAGCTTTAAAGTGCTCTCTTAACCTTGGGGAAAATATGTTTTGTCATTGGAGATTTGCCAAAACAAAGATAGCTAATGATCACCTGGGGGCAGCGCTGTCAGATGCTGTTAATTTATACCTTAGTGCTCAGTAATGATGACGTCACTGCTAGTCTGACAGGAACACATGTGCTGTCCCCTTGTGGTGGAAAGGAGGGCACTTCTACTGACTGAGCGAACCTCAATAATGCCCTGTTTCATTTCTGTTTTGTCAGTGAAGTGGAACCTGAATGACGAAAGTACGCACTACAAGCTGAACATCATGGAGAACGTCTCTACGGCCTTCGTCTTCATCATAGTCGTGGTCAATGTCTTCATCACAGCTTTTGGAGTCCAGAGACCCAACACAAGTTCATGATTCCCCCCATGCCCCCCTCACACACACACTCGCCTGCTGATCAACTTAGTGAAGATGGACTTCCACATAATTTATGCAAATGAACAGGATATTTATTCACCAACTGAAGGACATTGCAGGATCACTTGTCTTCATGTAACTCAACCTGCAGGCTTTAGGAGACCCAACATACCCCGAAGATCAGGTGACACGTGTGTTTCAGAGATCTTTTCTTCTCTAACCATGGCTATAGACAAACGTATGGTCAGTTTTTATTTCATGTGGTAAATCACCAGTTCCTTACCTCTTATCATGCTCAGGTTACTGATGCAAACAAAAGATTGCCTTTCCTTATAAAACAAACATATCAGGAGCACTGTACTGATGTTTCTTGCAAACAAAGACATTCTACTGTTGTTTTAAAATGTGTCGTATCTGTCAATCTAAACTTAATGTATCATATTTATAAAAAATAAAAAATGTAAAAAATAAAAATTATAATCACCACAGCATAATCCAAATTACTTTCTTATTAATAGGAGCTCCAGGAGCAGTCTGAGCATACTGCTGCTCAGAAGGCTTTAGATGATAAAATGGCTTTATGTGGGGCAAATTATTAAATAGTTTACACTGTTAACCTCAACCAATTAAGGAAGTGGACCTTACATGCTGTTTTTTTAAGTGCTATGCAAAGTCTAGTGTGTAATGTTTAAAGGGAATTACTTGTATATATTATCTCATATCTTCATGTGTTTGTGCATTGAGGTATGTCATGTATGTCACTTTATTTAAGGACCAAATATTTTTCAAAGCTTTTACATGAGTTTGTGCTACACACTGTGAATGTTTTTTTTATGACTTTTATAAATAAAGCTACACAAGTTATAAGATGTGTTTATTTTATTCTTAAAATGCATTGTTTGTATTGTACAAAGATAAACGTCTCAGTTCCGCAAATAATGGCACTTTTAAGTTAAGGCATTTTTACATGACACACAAGGTGACAAACTGTCAGGCACTGGATTCAATGAGTAGACATTAATTGTAAAGCATTAAATCAATTACCATTATTACGTATTACAATATAAATCTATTCAGGTGTTTCTTATATTGGTTTTTGATATCCTGAACTATAAAGAAAACTACAAAGAAATACAGTTTAACAAAGCACCATCATAACAGTAACTGTATTTGTAGAGACCCTTCTCTATGTTATTCGTTTCAAAGAAATTGTTTATAGAGTCTGAGAAATAGCATCAAGTTGTGTCTGCTTGTTTAGGGGTAAATTCATTTTCTGCCAGACTTTGTTTTACAAAGGTATCAACAAACAAGCAACAAAAAGCACAGAAAGAAGAAGAAAAAGACGAAGAAGACGCAATTTATAAACATGTCAATGTGGTTAACTCACAAATTGCGAGTGGTACGCTGAGATCAGCTGCAGATGAAGGGTAAATATTTGGGTAATCCTCCGCATATTCTGCATTCTGTAAATCCCACAGGCCCAAAATAAAAACTTTTCATCCTGCCTGTCCCAGATATGGGCCATCACTCAAGAATACTTCCGGTCTTAGCTTTGATCAGGAAATACGAACTACAGAGATAGTAAGGCGTTGTTAGTGAAAAATGTACCATTAAAAAATGTGGTTAGAGATGCCACGAAGTAGGTGGCAGTGCCTTAACCGTATGTGTGTTGATGGCCACTAGGGCCAATTCCATCCTTGTCAAGGGGAGTGCTAACCTTCTCTCCTTTCATACAACACAACTATAAAATGGACACTGTTAAGTTTATATACAACGAGGTAAGCACCGTGGTTTTACATACGGTGTAACTTCCGGGTTGTAAAAATGATTATTTGTGTATTTATATTAAACACAGCTGTTAAATGTTTCCTTTAAGACCAGTTCATCGGTGGCGCCGCATCATTTTTATAAGTCTTTATTTGACAAGTGTCTGGGTCTTAACGATACCCACAATGCATTGCACTAGTAGAGCGGGCTATCATTGGTAGACGCAATCATGTGACTGCAAATTTCAACCAAAGTATTATTCTCTGGACTCAGCTCGATTTTTTTCTGGCTGTTCTTCACATGACTAATCTTTCTTTTTTATACGCGTGAGAAGGAGCATTTCGATAATCCCTTTTATAACCACAAACCAGCACATTTGTGCTGTTTGGTGATGTAGTTCACCTTCGGCCACAAGAGGGCAGCTATGTTCCATTAAGAGCTCGTGACAGTTCCTTCTCTTTATACATCTATGGACAGTACCGGTTGACAGTAATCTTTGTTTCTGACTCAATTTGGAGAAAACATTCAAATGAATTTTACGATGCTAGACATCAGGAGTAACTGAACAGAGAGGGAAGTATCATTCTTAATTACCAGAATTAATGTAATGAATGAGTCTCATCACTAGTGTAAGGAAGATCACACAATGCTGATTGTTGCTTTCTGCATTAAAGGACAATAAATATAGACTGGCAAAATGTACTGATGAGATGAAGGATAGACTTTTTCTGAGAAATAGATCCTTCATGGTCAAGAATGCACCTTCAATTGTTAATAGTTAGTAATTCAAAATGTCATATTATATCACTAATGCAGGCAATATTTACTTTTTCAATTAATTTGTAAAAGCTGTTTTGTCACATTTGATGACTTTGTATCATATTTGTAACATTGTAACATTTCAAACATATCAAAAGAGCAATGACATTTCTTTATATTCTGTAGTCAAACATGCTTAATTAGCTTGTTTTTTGTCTTCACTTTGTTCGCCCCTCAAGTGCATTCAGTCCCTTTAATCCACTTAAACAGATATCAATACATGAGGCAATACATGAGCAAAGTGCCAAATGCAGATCTGAATTTACCCCATATCTAAACTTCTCTAAACTGAGAAATTTAGATCACACGCAAAAAGATATGCAGTAAACCTGCTTCCAAACTTAGTGTTCAGCTCCTGAAAGGATATACTGTGCTGTGCTTTGGTACTAGTGCCAGTACTGCTGAGGCACCGGGTTGTGAAGGAGTCACCCCTCACTTCATGAGTCTTTCTTCAGTGTACCATATGAGAACCTCCTGTGCTTTTCTTTTCAAACCCAGAGCGGCCATCCCGAGAGTCCGGCTCCCTCCCGTCACTTTGGCCTCTACGGGACAAAGACATCATCTTTGTAACACTGAATTAACAGCATTAAGCAGAGTTATATTGTCAAAAAGATGTACACAGACAAAATCTGACTTGCAATGTCAGGTGACGTTAAAGAACTGGAAAACTATACTTACCACTGTAGTAATAGAGTAGAGCCATTCCCACGGCCACGCTGAAACAGCCCAGAAAGAAGTGGGGACCTGGAGAGAGATAAACGCATCACAACATTAATGTAGTTAACTGATGTGTGTCTGTGCTGAATAACCACATAACACACTTCTAGCCTGGAAAAGGTTCTAATCACTATTCCATATTTGGTTGTTTTCTTAAGGTCATCGCCAAATCCTCTACTGATTATTTTATGATCTTGCAGTTCAACAGTTTGAATATTGCACATATATTAACACACGTCATTTTAAATCTTCTTACCTCTGTCGTTCAGAACATATCTCTGTTGGTAGACACGTGGATATGCCAGTGGATCTAAGGCATCTGGAACAGATTAGTTTAGTGTGCTGAATAAAATGTAGAATATACTACAATGCACAACAAAATGTGCAAAGGACATTCTGTAATATCCAAATAAGAAATGAATATCATACATGATATAGAGACGCAGTTTTTGGGGACAAACCTCTGAGGCGGAGCCGTGTGGGCAAGCTGTAGTATACCTCCTCCACATGCAAGTGAAGAGCTCTGTAAAACTCCCGGCATGCTTCCTCTCCTTTCCCCTGCAGATGAGCCAGAAGCTCACCGAGTCGAACGCTTGTGGGCACGTCCAAGTTTCTGAACTGGAGAACAATAACAAGTTAAAACATGACAATGATATGACGATATGGAATTTACTTTCCTGCAGTGCTTGCTTACACAGCTTTCCCTGCCAGAATGAAGCATCACTGGAATGATTTTGTAAATGATTTCACATCAAAATGTTGTTTCATCATGTTTTCATGCTGCCATCAAATTTGTAAAACTGCGACTTGATTTCCTTGGTAGAGTTTTTAACCAGCACCTCTGTTCAGGCCAGACAACCAATGGACCTGGATGTATTTGAAATATGAATCAGATGCTTGAGAATACATACTTTTACATGCAATGATGCAACATAACTAAGTAGATTTGCTCAAGTACTATCAAATATATCTGTTGTTGTACAATGCAATGATGCAATGTATATAACATTACAAGTTGATGCACCGGTAATACTAGGAAAGTAAAATACTATAGTAAAACACTGACATGGGTCATTCTGCCACATAATGAATATCAGATTGTGCATGAAACTTTGCAGAAGGTTTTGAATGCGGAACTTTAACTTAAACAGAGTATTATTACACTGTGGTATCACTTGTACTTCGTCTCCTCCACCACCGCCTGCACGGGACCAAGACAGTGCTGTACTTTGTATGAGGACATACTTTGGTGGCCTCCTTGTCGGAGAGGATCTGCGGGTAGATCCTGTTCAGCTGCAGGATAACTTTGTCCACCAGCTCCGTGTCCAGCCTCCGCTCAGCTTTGAGGAAGGCGCTGTCCTCCGTCAGCTGCTCGTGAAAACTGTCTGTCCACGTCCACAGAGACACGTTCAAATCAAGCGTTAAAACACACGTTCAACAGACCACAAGCCTTCTCCTTCAGAGGGGACGTCAGCGTGCAGTAGCAAGCCACACAGGACACCGAGGAAATGGGACATTACAGAGGCAGGATAGTGAGGGGGCACGGGCAGTGAGGAGTGACGCAAAATGCACGTCCGTTGACAGCTATAGTGTCGATTGACGCTCTTTTTAATGGCAAATTGTGTTGTTCAGAAACTTTTTCAGACGCAGGACTGATCCGTAAAACTGTTATTGGCCACGCAAAGCAATCGTTAAAGTCGTTAACGCCGCGGTAGTGTTCGTGATTTTGAAGTAATAGGAAGATATTAACGCCAACCACATGGAAAGATAATATATAGTTCTCGATTAAGAAAGAAAACAAACCTCCCATTGTGGAGTCCCCTCTGTCCTCTGTCTGGACACGCCCCACTACGTCACCTCGTAGGCAGGGCGTGGCTTACGTAAACGTCTTTCAAAAAGGCGGGGAAAACTATCCTTTTCACCGGAAATGGAAATTAATATTGCAAAAGCTAAACGAGGCAGTAACATAATTATGCATTAATTCAATAATTCACCAGTACAAACTATATTATATAAATATATAACTTTATTCACAGACTCAAGGTCCAAAAACAAGAATCAAAAACAAAATAAAGACGGGCTGGAATTTATTTAGAAAGAAACTGGACATTTTGTTTTAACTAGGGGCAAATACATTATAATATAACTTAAATGTAACAATCGGTTTTCAATTAGAATTTAAATTGTATATTTTACATACACAAAACATTTTTCCTTTCCTATTATAAAAACGCTTTTTTTAAAACAGTATTTGATCCATCCATGTTTCATTAGAGTACACACACACAGAAAGTGTATTTACATTACTGGCAAAATGAATAGCTTATTGTGCACATTGTTAACATTATTAAGTATGTGGTCTTTATCTATTGTATTTCTCATTGATTATATATATATATACATATACATATATACACATACATACATATACATATATACACATACATACATATACATATATATATATATATATATGTATGTATGTATGTACAATAACGTTCCTTAGCTGCTGAGTGGTCCCTGTATGTTACAGAAAAAACCTACAGACAAAAAATAGCCCAGAGAACCATTAATATTGTTTGCAATGCCGACTCATAATATAGGTTATGGTTTCAAAAGAACTAAGCATTATGCTAAAAAATATATATATTCTCAACTGAAAGAATAACACACTTGTAAAAATAAAAAAAACATACGGTATATGTTGTGAAACGGTAGTTAACTAATGTTTGATGCATAAAGAACAACAATGACGCTATTGTGAAAGTTAGATTTATTTCTTCACCAGCCATAACTGTTAGCAGAAACAGTAGCCCAAAGTCATGAATATGCTAGTGTTTACCCAAGTTCAGTCTCGTCAATAATATGGCCAGCCACCTCCACTCAAACTCCCTTTTGAAATGAAAAGGATGACATCCTGTAGTCTGAACAGTGTCAAATAAATATAATTGCAGTTATAGTAAAGACATAAAAAAGGACCACATATGTGAGCAACAATGTGTACAATATTCTTTACATAGCATAAACATTTAGTTGTCTTTTTCTTGCCATGTTTGTAAATTGCACTTGTAACACAAAATGGTATTGCAACCTTGTTGTATGCAGATTTTAGGACTCAAAAGGTTTACAAAAAGTTGTATTAAACAATTACATTAAACACTCCTTCATGAATAAAGTTTATGAATACTATTAACATCTGACCTTAACTTAAAAATATTTAAATAAGCTTTGCATTAATACTCTTCCTAAGTCATAACAAGAATACTTGAATTTGTAACAGCTCTGCCATGTCTACAAAAGAGGAGTCCAATCACACAATGTAGTAAGACCCTGAAACTGAAGCTCCATATTTGCAAGGTCATATAGTGTAAATAATATTTAATCTTTTTTTAATGAGCGAAACAGGATAATTGGTTATCAAGAACATTGATAACTTTGAAAGTGTGTCTATGGGTTGATAAAGGCACCCATATGTTTAAGGCTGAAAGGAAAACTAAAAAAAAAAAAGGTAGACAAGTGTATTCATACTCTTTTGTCGGAATTCAACCAGTGAGTGAAAGCTCTGGTTTTAAAAGAATAACTACATACTCTCTGGATTTGTTGGTATAAAATAAATAGGGATAAAAATATGTTGAGTCACTTGAAAATATCATCAATAATCTGGTAGATAAACATGCACATCCGGTAAAAAATATCATATAATACTTGAAACAATTAGTATGATTTTTTTTAAAGAAAGAGGAATCACCTAAGAGCAAGTGAGAAACAAAAAGTGCGCAGTCAGGATTACATAGGCATTGGGTAATTGGCAAAAACTCATCTGGATTCCTCCGGTGGTTCAACATAATAGTGGTGCATTGAGTCGGTAGACTGGTGGAGGACTGCAGTTGATGCGACGAGTCATTCTTTCTGCATGTTCAACATCGTTTTACATACTTGTCTTGGCACTCTAAAACAAGGCCCCTGGAAAATACTGTTGTATATGTTCTTGTGTTAGCGAAAACATGATTTTGACCATAATTAGAGAGAAGGAACCAGATGACTGGCAACTGTCACAGACACTCTGACGAACCTCCTTAAGGACACTTGGCATGATAGATTTACTGCAAATGGAAAGATAAACAAAAAAAGTAAATCACATTAGATTCATTGTTGATTGTTGAAATTTCAATTTCCACTTAATTTTTGAAATGAGGTTGATGAAAATATCAGTTAGGAAACTTAGATAGAATCAGGAAGCAGAAGACGACGGTGTGTAATGCATGCAGGATTCAACACGTACACCTACAGGGATCCATCCCATCATTCAAATAGTTTTGACTTTTTACGTCACTCTTATATGCTGAATGTAAAAAAAAAGATAATAGTATCTTATGTCTTAACAAAAAATGTCTTAAAAAACATGATTTTTTAAGTAAAAACTGAGCATATTAATGCATACAGTTTTTCATAATGAAAATAAATTGGTATCTCCCAAACTGTTTTAGACCAGTGATAGAAAAAGACAGTTGTATTATGAACAAAGATTGCATATATAAATTCATATTTCAAGAAGAGTAATGAGGTAAATACCAAATAGAATAACAATACAAACTTATTTTGGCGGTTTTCAGCTTAAATTACTAAGCACTTGTTCACAGCACGTTTTGTTGCTTATGTCCTCGTCACAGAACTCAAATAATTTCCAAATTCATTATACCTGCTCATACTTAGGACAGCAAATTTGAAAGGCCAAATAATGAAAGAAGAATCACACAGGAAAAAATACCTGTACCCCATGCTCAGGAGATTGTTGCCAAATGAATAGCTTCTATATATTTATTTTACCATGAAAACATGCAATTCAAATTAAAACTTGAAGTATAATTGTTTTTATACTAAGAAAGAACCAAGAATAGCACAAAAGGACTCAACCAGTCTAATGTCGTAAACACAACCATGCATTGTTAACAGTACAAACGTATTAAATAGTAATAATACTAGTATTCTATATTGTCTTAGAAGTATAATGGCTCTACAGACAGAGCTCTTAGTGTTAGAAAATATGAGTGTATGCAAAGCCGGAGGGAAATACAAATCTTAAAATATAGATAAAGAAGTTTAAAAAGCCCACATAAAGCCTTGTATGAGAACCCAGTGCCTCCGCTGATGCTTTGTGGCTCAGAGTTGGTTCTGCAAAACAAGTTCTGACTTACATGATGGCTGGAAGAGGCTCCCTTGGCCTTTGTTTTGCCCTTGGCATTGTTGCGGCGCTCCTGCTCATGATCGAACTCCAAGTCCTCCAGGCGCTGGGTTAAGGCCAGTTTCTGCTGGATGGCCATACGCAACAGAGAATTCAGGGTCTTCTTCTCATCCTCAGCAGCGATCAGCTGCCTCTGCATGTCATCCAGCTGGGTCACATACTCGTCACACCTGAGGGAAAGAACGTGGTGATGTGCAGAAAAGAGTAAGAAAGGGAAAAAGGAAGATATACATTATTTCCAGCAGATGGCGCAATGTGTGCCTTGAACTGCTGCTACTGTCACATGTTTTCTCCGTTTCCCCAGACAGCATTTTCCAGATGGGAGGAAGACCTCTGCTAGCTCACTTGCTCAAGTATTACATCAGAAATTCCCACAATGCTTTGCCTCTCTCAAAAACATACACACTGACATTAAATAGTTTGGATCTTAATTTCAATAGGAGGAAAATGTACCAAAAAAGGCAGAATTAGCAGAATATAAAGAGATATCATTGGTCTTTGAATGTTTTTGTAATGTTTCCTGTTACACATACAATAGTTGTCATGCATTATGGTTTGAGCCCTGGACCACTTGGCCACCAGGATGCCACATGATGGTTCATTTTGTGTTTGTCTGGAATTAAATGTAAACCAGTGATTAGGTAAAAATCATACCTTGTTGCGAACATGGCTCGAAGAGAGGAGAACGTTGCTGCGTCCTCTTTCAGAGCCTTAAGTTCATTGCGGAGCTTCATTATTGTCTCAGTCACCATGCCCTTCTCGCTGGTATACTTACTCTTCAGGTTGGTCAGAGCCACCTCAGCCGTCTAAAAGGAATAACATCTTATATAATCATTCATTCATTATTCATTCATTTAGTGCACTGTCGAATCTTTACTCAGTGGTTATTTTTAGCTCAAGACTATTATCCTTTTCTGTTTTACTTGTCAGTTTGAGAAACAATGAATTTCCTTCCTCTGAGAAACAGCAGTCATGCATACACACTCGCACACACACCTGTTTGTTGGCCTTCAGCACAGCTCTGAGAGTGGCGATCTGTTCCCTTTTGGTGCTAAGTAGAGACTTCAGTTTGAGGATCTCTCCGATGCAAGCCTCTTTGTCCTTGTCCGACACTGTGCTCAACTCCAGATTAGCAAGTCTCAGACGTGACAGCTCGGTGGTGCGGTCCACGGCCTGCTGCAGGTGGCGGATCTGGTCCCTGATGATGGCTACGAGGTTATAGACGTTCATGGGTTCTGGCCGGTGTTCTGGGACTGACGCGACCACGGCGCTGCTGGAATTTCCAGGTTCGGTCTCCGTGATCAGCCCATTAGTGAGCAGTATGGAAAACTGGTGCTCCTTCCCTTCATGCCCCTTTCTTACTATGGCCTTTCCTTCTTTGTAGTAGTCGAGCATGACACGGTTAGGGGTTTCATTGTTGCACATACAAACGTGGTTGTAGAGATTGGCCAGCTCTTCACTGAAAGCTATGAGCTCATCCTGTGCCACATTAAGGCTGCCGAGTGATTCTCCTGCTGCCTCACTCACCAGACGCAGCTCCTTCTCCAGACGAGCCACCTCTGCTTTGTCCGCTTGGCTAATCTTCTCCAGCGACGCCAACTTTGACCTCAACTCCTGGATGTCGCCATCCAGCCGCGCTCGCTCAACTTCATACTGGGTTCGACACTCCTCGTACTGTGACCTCAGAGTCTTCAGCTCCTGCCTCAGCTCCCCAGCTTCAGACACCGCCACCGTGTACTTACACTGAAGAATCTCAGGTCCATTGATGTCCAGCTCGTAGTAGTCTCCGTCATCATGGCTGTCCCTGTCTTTTTCACTGTCCAGGGCAGACTGGCGCTCCTTACTGGCCTGGAGTTTCCTCATTGCAGTGAGGTTCTCCGTCAGCCTGTTGACCGTTTCTTTTTGCTCAGACACAGTCCCATAGGCCTGTTCCAGGTGCTTCTGGTTCTCCTGGAGAGAATTGATCAGGGCGGCTTTCTCCCGCTCCACCTAAACATGAACACAAAAGCACAGTTGAGTCAGTTGGCCAATTTTATAGCATCTAATAAAATAATAAAACAATAAATAAATAAAAAATGTGTAAGCAGCAACAGCCCTTTGGACAGCTTGAAGAACACACATTGTATACTCCTCTCTTTACTTCTTTATAATCGAAGCCAGAACAGTTTCTCAAATCCAACACAATTGATTTCAGCAAATATCCCCATAAAATGTCCACATTTTATTAATATAAAAAATGCATAGACAATTGATATGGCCATAGATGATCAATAACATGTGTTTACACTGTCAGATCTTTAACTCTCTACATCAATGATCAATGTCTATGAATATAGTGTGTGCAGCAACAATTTTAACTAAGACATTTTTGCTGTTTCAACAATGGCAAAATGAAATAACTTAAAAAAATTGAATCTCAACACACATTGCAGCCGTCTTTCAAATAAAATGTGGCATCAGTCCATAACAATGACTTTCTAAACTTTGTGTATCAGAGAATGAGCATTGTTCAGCTTGTCTAAAATGTTAAAATGGCATTGAAGCTAAACAGTCTCTTTTGGATAAATGTTTTACAATACTTCTGTAATACATCTGGAAGTTGTTGTATTATAGATATCATGTTGAACCTAATCATTTTGTTTTGCCACCATGAGATATGTTTAGGTCAAGTCACAAAACCTACTCAAGGTATAGGCCAGATGAATCTACTCACTCAAACACTCAAAGATGTTACCACGTACAGTTAGCATAATACACTTCTGTGCATGCAGATGCTGTGTGATATACAGATGTGTTACAGTATAAAGTTGCATTGACTTTTGAGTGAATGTGTAGAACACAAGGAATCAGACGACCACAGCAATACACTGTAGTCAGTCTGCAAGTAGTGGAGCTGGATCGTCAAAGAGCATTTCATAGATTTCATACCTGCATAAGCTGCTGTTTAAGTTTCTGGATCTCAGAGATGTTGAGCTCACTTAGCAGGTCGTCCACCAGGCTAGGAGCCGGCTTGAAAGTTTCTCCTCTCTTGTTCACAGCACCTCTGTTGTCTCCATCACCTTCACCCATCTTGGCCAAGCCGTTTTCAAAGCCTCTGATGAGATCATCATTGTCTGGCTCTGTAATGGTGGAGGAATCCTCGTGGAGTTTTAGGTTGTCGAGGGATAAACTGAAAGAGCTGCTGTACACAGAGCCGCCGATGGTCATATAGTGGGAGAGCTCCTTGCGAAGAGAGGCCTTCTGCTCACGCTCCGTTTTAATCGTTTCTAAGGCCTCCGTCAGCTGTCGCTCAGCAATCTCTCTCAGACGCATGGCTTCCTCCTGCTGGCTGTGGAGGCACTGGGAGTTCTCCTCCACACGGAGGATCTCATGCTTTAGACCTTCAAATTCCACCTGAGCAGATGGTCAAAAATATAAATTAAATGTTAACAATTTTATAACGACATTGAGTTGTGTCAACTTAAGTTTCTACATTAAGCCAAAGTATCTAAAATAGTAAAACATGACCACTGGACAAGTGCCCATAAAACTAAATTATAGATGTGATAATAGAAAGCAAAAACAATGCTGTTTAACAATTTCAAATTGTAGCAAATGTCAAAAGTGTTGGGAAGATGACATGTCTTCAATCCCTTGCCCTGTTACTTTCTTACATCAACCATTAATAATATGCTAATAGTAGAAAAAAAAACTATAATGAGTGTACTTTGAGTCACAAAAACATGACTTTTCCCCCCAGGATCATCACCCAGTTCCAAATCATGTTCCATCTTCTTTGTCTTACCTGGTTCTGTCTCAGCACGGACACTTGTTTCTGAAGAGAGATGTTCTCCTCCTCCAGCTCGCTGTAGTCCTGCAGCAGACGAGCTTCTCGCACCTTGCACTCTCTCATGTCATCCCGCAGCTGACCTCGCTGCAGCTCTGCCAGCTCTGAATTCTGTAACCAGGAGTAGAGGGGAAAGAGATGACATGTTATGGGAGCATGCATGACAAAAAGTCCACCAGGGCAAGACTTTGGCAGGCAAGTGTAATGACAGAAGGTGGACATGGTCCACTTAGCAATCCATGACACAGAGCCCTGGCGGAGGGCATCCTTTGTGTCACTCACACTGCACCATTACATCATCTCTACTGACCCTCCCCCACTACAAGCACAAACTTCAACTCTCTCACTAGTCACCCTGACAACTGGTGGTGGTCTGGTCTCCATGTCAGTCTTAACTTCAGCTAGATCTACTAACCCTCTCTTTTATACCATTTCGTAATGGTATAAAACTTACTGTAACTTACTAAATTCTTGGATACCATTTCAAACGCAAAAGTAGTTTGATACTGATCTAAATTTAAACAGAAAGCTAAAATAATCAGATTTTAGCACCACCCAAAAAAGTAACATTTGATTTAGGAACACAAAATGCAAAAAATCTATATATATATATATATAAATGGCAGAACAGTGTGTCATGCAGGAAGCATCTGCAGGTTACATTACATTTTCATTTAGGTTAACATATTAGAAGTACACAAAAAGAATAATCTACTCCGTATGATCAGGTTTTCATTGATACATACTGACGTCATCAACAGAATGTTGGATAATTTAACAGGGAGATTATGAGATGTATTTTATATTCTTTATAAATTAGGACCAGCATAACTGAAATAAGATTGTATTCAAATGAGTACAAAATGTATATTGTAAATCTGCCTTTTAATCACCTCTCTTATCTCCAGGGCAATGGACGACAGGCGATCATTTTCAGCTTGCAGGCTTTCGAGGGAAACTTTGGCCTGTCGGAGCTCATTCTGCAGCTCCAGGACCTTCTGCTGGTAGACCGCGTCCTTACTGGCAGACTCCAGCATCAGTGACTCTTCCCTGCTTTCCCCATCGGCTGCCACCCTCCTGTGGGCTGAATACGCTTGTCCAAAGGCCTGGGGACAGAGAAAAGAAATAAACATCCGGGAAAACTACTCTAATTAAGGAGTAATAGCTGGGCTGTTTTAATACACGTACACTGAATCACAAGTATGACCAGAACAACTACAGACTGTGGCGACAGATGAGGGTCATTTTGAACAAACTGTTTATTAAAAAATACAGAGAGCCTGTCATTAACTGAATGTATTACTGACCATTACCATTACATTATTACCATTTTGGTAATGTTCATCTTACACACTAACAGAGCATGAAAAGGGAATATTGCATGCACTGATTACATTCGTCACTCTCACATGACAAGCTGGAGCCAGCTGTAGGCTGCTGCTGTCCAATCCAGTCAGGGGAAACATCTCTCACTTTGTTTTGTCTGTCTTAGAAATCTGACTTGAGACAACTCAATTTTAAATTACAGTTTAACGTGGAAATAGTCAGAAAATACAATTTTGCAATTGATATGAAAAGCTGCTGCATTTTTGACATATTTCAGTCACTTTGGACCATAATAACCACAACAAACTCCCCAAGATGCAGGAAGGAGGAACTGGTGACACTAATTGACTCACTCGCTGATCCAATAAAGGCCTTTCCATAGCAGAGAGGTGGGCAAGGCAGAGTCTAATGGAGGTATTGATAGAGTCTGAGCAATAGTTTAAATATATAACAGGTTGATGTCAGATTTCCACAGCCATCTGACTAAAAATGCTTGTCGACATCCAGCCAACGAGCACTGAGCCAAACTGGTGACGTAACATATAGCGTCCAAGAAAGCCCTGAAACCCACCACAGAGCCGCAGCTCTCCTTCCCAACAGCGTCAAACTCTTTTATTCTTTAAAAGTTTTCAGTCAAGCTAAAGGATGTGTGAGACGAGCAGTGGTCAGGCGTATTGTTAAATAAATCTGTAATCTCAGTGTGGGTGCTGATGGATGATTCCTTCACTGACATACTCCACTAAAGAGAGAAGCAGAATCACGAGATACCAAGACAATGACGAAAACAATGAGTCACAGTGACTGGACTCTGTCTATTCCATGAATGTGGGCAAAAATAATAAGTAATTAAAACTCATTCAGAGAAGACACAAGCAAGCCTGGAGGTGTATTTTATGGACGGAATAAAAACTGTAACATTAGTCAATTAAGCCATCAATTAAATCAAACATTCCCTGGTTGCAGCTTATTCAATGAAATGATTCAATGATTTTCTTTTACACATATCACAGTGAACTGATTATATTTAAGGTTTTGATTGTTGGTATAATAAAACACATTACCTCAGCACATGACCATGCACTGTGGGAAATTGAAACAAGGATTTTCATTATTTTGAGACGATAAATTGAAAAAATAAAATGCTGATTCATTGACAATCAAAATAATTGCTAGTTGCGGCCCTAATTAAAAACTGGACAAAATTTCTACAGCTAAGCAAGAGACTGGGCATATCGTGTTCACTATTCAAAGCTGAAATGATTATGCATTTGTTGCCTTCTGACAACCAATGAAACAACACACAATTAAATATTCTAATACACAAAAATGTTAAGAGCGAGCAATGGAGATAGTCAACAACAAGTGTCAAACACAACGGTTGCATGTTGAGGCCGATGTGGAAATGTCTTAGGATGCAGTTCCTCTTAGGTTTAATGAACTGGCTGTAAGACTCGGACTAAACTGAGCAGAAGGGAAAACCCCAACTTCTCTCTTTAAATACCGTCAACATTTCCCACAAGTTGGGATCCCAGTAGCTAACATTGCTTCTTCTTTTGAGTTGGGAAAAAACAGCCTCATTCCATGCACTTTTTCTTATTTTTGATATGCTACTGTTTCAATTGTAAATATTCATTCATCCATATTTATTGCACTGCGTTAACTGTTAAATGTGTATTGTTAAATGTTAAATGTATGCACCTTCCCGCCAGGACAAATTCCTTGTATGTGTAAACATACATGGCAATAAATGGTTCTGATTCTGATGATGAAAGATTAAAAACCTCCTTGCCATGTGAACCAAGGTCTCTCCTGACTGCTTTAGTGACCCAAATCCCCAAAAGGTGTAGCTGGTAAGGAGAAATTCTGGGACAGGGACAAGTACAAGTGCCTTCCTATCAAAAGGACATTTTAGATATCAACAACTTTTTTCTTAACAACAATTGTCATTTTGGATATCCAAAATCTCATTATTTCTGGGGTAAATTAACTATCTGACTCTTGCCAATAATGTGTATTTGGCTATCAATCATTCTGATATCTAGAATGAATATTCTAGATATATGCAATACTTTTTACTAGGAAAAACTGACAAGTCAGCTATCTACAATCCAATTGTTACTAATTATAACCATATACTGTGGTCATAACTGAAATGAGCTTGAAGATATTTGAAATTGCATTTTTACTATAGTGATAATGCAATCGTGGGTGTACATAATGACATTTTTACTAGTCACAATGTATCTTTGATATTCAACATTACATTTACACCTGAAATGTTTTTCTTCATTTTGGATATCTGAAATTACAATTGTGACCAAGAAGAATTGAACTACGGATATCTGCAATACATATCCAGTCTAGCTATTGGAAGTTAAACCCTTCCTGTTACCTTTAAACCCAATAAACTAACAGCAGGTTGGCCATGTAGGCATCTACATTTGACATACTGCTGCAGCTGCAGACATCTAATTTGAAGGCCTCAACCTTACATACCAAGAGCAAGTACGGGCATGCGACCAAAAAGAAATGTTAACTTTATCCGTCAATGTGAAGAAAACATCAATGTTAAACCACACGACTACCTAGAACACTGTGATTAGCTTTTTTTGGGGCTGCCAGACCAAGCAAATGTCATATAACCTTATGACATACACAGCAACCCCAGAGACCATTTAGCTGGTCAGTTCACTCTCACTGTGTGGGGTTTGAGGGCAGGAGCTCAAGTTATACCAAGTGATGAGTCTGACAGGAAGCAGGCCCATGACATAACTCCTGACGGTTCTGGTTACAGACGGTTCTGACTGACACGTGCAAAGCAGTATACAGCACGGGGCGCTGCACCAAAACATTAACTGTTGATATGCAGCGAGCAGAATGTTCGCTCGAGCGGTTATGCACATACCGATACAATTAACGTCAGGTCAACGTCACATTGTAAAGTGTCTGTCTTCGTGGCTATGACCTCAGGTTACCTCCTTCAGCTGATCCAGCTCATGTCGAACCGTCTCGTGTTCCGTCTCCAACTCATCGTATCGCTGCTTGAGCTGCTGTTTCTCCTCCAGCACCGCCAGCCCGTACTCCGCCGCTTGGATCTTCTCATGGGTCGTCTCGCGGAGCTCCCGGGTGAGACGCTCGACCTCCACTCGGAGCCACTGCGGCCCGGCCTCAGTCACCAGTACCGCGTCGGGGAACTCCTGCTCCTCCATAGACATCTTGGTGAGACGCCGACTCACAACTGTAACGGGACCAAGCCCTAGCTAGCAAAAGAGCCGCACACACGACCGCCGAGACAGCAAATCACTGCAGTCTTTGTTTGAGCCGCATTGTTGAGACTTAAATGGCGTTAAGTTCGCTTTGGCTTTTCCCGCCGCGGACTTCAACGATGATCAACCGAGACGATACTTTTGTCATTTTTGTTGGAGTTTCTTCAGGCTCTTCGTGAAGCTGACAGAGGAAACTTCAGTTTGAGATCAGCGATTGGAAAAAAGCTACCACTGCTGCACGGCATTCAAATCGGTATGAGAGTGAAGGGAAATGTAGTTGTAAGTGTGCCGTCGGTATCCCTGCCACGACGTACAGCAGCTGCCGTGTTTACTTCAAGTACCATAATGCATTGCGTTACATTGGACGCGATTCAGTACCTATTGAAGATGATAACACAGCACTGCCATCTAGAGATGTTCTGATAAAATTACAACAATACCAAAGGGATATATTGCGATTATGGTTGTAAATAAACCATTATATGAATCTATTGAATGTTTCTGATCAACTGCATTAGTGTCTGCCCGTCACAAGCTGCCAAAATGTCTGAAACATATTACATTTAAAATTATGTGAATTGGAGGAAAGAAGCTGTAAGCTGTGGATTGCAGCTGCGTGCAACATTTGTTGTTTCCCGAGCAAAATGTTGTCTTTGGGGACATTATATGTATTTTTTTTCTTATCTTTGTTTACTGATGTAAGGCCAAATGGCAAAAAAAAGTAGCTTTTTCATCTACACCTTACACTCTTCCATTAAATAAATGATTGAACTACTGCCATTAAGCCATGCCACATTGTACTGTTAAAGGCTTCAAAGCAAATGAATGTGAAAGTAAAGCGATCTTATCTGGGACTTCCCAACATTGTGACTTCACAGAGTGGTTTGATTGGTCTCAGGAAGTTGTCTTCTTGGTGTTTGGTTATGCCGTTCGTGGTACACCTGCCTGGAGCCTTTACCTGGAGCTGAATGGTGTGTATGCCATGGCATGGTCTTCCTCTTGTGGTAATGTGAATCCATTCCCCCACTGTACACTATAGTTATAAATGTATTATATTACTATATTTCATTTTCAGTCTTTCTGTCTTTAGCAATAACCTACTTTATGTGTATCCATTAAGCTATTTGTGCTGATATGTTTCTACCAAGAGATAGTGATAAAGTTTCTTTTTCAGGAATATGGAAAAGGACTTTTATCGACACTGTATGTACATTATAATGGTGACACACAACAAAATGAATCCACCTTTATTTAAAAGATAGTTCTTAATTTTTTTAAACAATTTCTTCTGAACCTTACAGACAAATATTACCATTTTTATTCAATCTGCTTTGGTCTGGGATGTGGAACAGCACTCTACAGGCCTTTTTGTCGTAAGTAATCTTCCATCACAGTATACAATATCACTGAAGTTCTTAAAATCGAAATCATTTTGATTTTGTTAGGAAAATGTACATTTCCATGATCTAATTTATTATCAAACGTACCTATTTTTGTTTGGCGGTGAATTTGAGGTGTATACAATGCACTTTGTAACTGTTAAATCATGTTTATGTTGCATTTTCTAGGACTCATGGTTCCATCAGTTCTTGCTGTTATTTGCACCATAGTGTTTGAGGTTGTGGGCATAATATCTGGTAAGCTGAACTTTATTGCAGACACTTTACACCAGAACGTGTTCCTTTGAAAGGCTAAACATGTTGTTTTGGATGATCCCCTTTATGTTTTGTTGAACAAAAATGACAATACCAATGTACATGTTTTATGTTTTCTGTCAGATCTGCCAGCCCATACCCGAAGATGTAAAGGCCCTCCCTATGACAGAAGAGGTACACACACTTGACAATTGATTTGGTTATGGTTTGTGCCAGAAATGTGTTTATCTAATAGCTCATACATGATTTGTAACTGCTTGATGGTGTTATAGTCATTTAAAAAAAGTTAATTATCAATATTTACCAACTGAAGATAGTAATGTTGTTGCTGGCAAATAGCATATATATGATGAAACAATGACATTGAAATGGAAAAATGGAACAGTACCTGTAATTTTCTTAAAATAACATTATCTTCTCTCTTTAGATGTTTACTGGGGATTTTGTTTTGCTCTTTTCGTGGCCATCCTGAACCTCAACTCGTATCATGGTAAAGTAAAATACTTTACAGCAGATATGCAGATGCCTTTGGAAAGTTCGCCATCTGTGGTTACATGTTGTGCTTCATTCCAGTCTACACGCTGTCTTATGGATCTGGAATCATGGTGTTTGCTCTTAGAGGAGCAAAACGGAAACACAGCTCTCTCAGGTAGGTGGGCTTACTAAAAAGCAGATTTTTGTATCCAATAGCTCGACAGCCTTTGTAGCTTCATCACAGGTTGAATTCGGTGTCTTAAAACGTCTTTGATGTTATGCTATTTGTATGATCTTTTGGACAGGAACCTGGGAAAGAGACAGCGCCACTGGTGGTAGAAGGAATTTACAACCACCAAATGTGTATCTGTGGTTTCTTAAAAGAGCAGAGTCGTGTTTGATGAGCAGAACTTCAGACTCAGAGATGCTGAATTCTTCCAGAAATTACACATTACATTACATTTCATTTAGCTGACGCTTTTATCCAAAGCGACTTACATGCTATAGTGTAGGCGGTAGACACAGGAACGTTGAGCAATTAGGGTTACGTGTCTTACTCAAGGACACATCGACATGGACTAGCGGAGCCGGGGATCGAACCACCGAGCCTCTGATTGAAAGTCGGACTTGCTGAGCCACAGTTGCCCTCATTCGCCCTCATATCCCCAGAAACAAGCACATATCATGTCAGACAATGTTATGACCAGATCTCAGATCAATATTAGCTATCTCAGGAATGAAGGGTGGAGAAGTAATTAATTTATGAAACAAGTGATGCAGATATGTAAGAATTGTATAATAATGTATGTTGTCATGAATCATGGTTTTGCATCACTTACTTAGACAATGTTTTAATTAAAACTTGAAATACAGATTCCTGTGTGTGTATACTAATTGAACTACACACACTTCTACACAAATAGACGTAGGTAAAAATAACAAACTACTGTAATCGCTCAAATTCAAATGCAGAGGGCTTTATTACATGAAAGTAAGGTACATACAAAATTTCAAGTAACAAAGAAAGTGTTTTGTTCTTGGGTTAACTTTCGCTCCAGCCACAGCCACATTCTCCATCAGCACTTGAAGGGCCTTCGGCCCTCCACCTTGTATTACAAAATATTGACAACATAATGCATCATCACATTGCTGGTATGGTCCAGTTGTACAGCCAGCAAAAATGAGCATTGAGGTGTGTAGTAGGTTGATGGTAACATAAAAATCAATAACAAAAAATACAGTGCTGAATAGAAATGACACAACTTTTGAAACCACAATGTTTAACAGATCTGAAGATGTGATCTGATGTTTGGAGTGACGACTGTTATGGCCTACCTACATTTGTTTGATTTTTTTTCTCCTCTACTTTCTACAAACAACAACTCGGTTAGCTTATTTCTGACACTAGTGTCATGATAAACTACTTTAAAACTAAGCCCCACCCAAGAGCTACATCAGAACAATATAAAAACATTTTCAGTTGAATTAATCAAAGAGCATTTTAAAAACAACATGAGAGCATCACACTGTACTGTTGAACATGTAATAATGTATTGTTTTATATGGTGAACATCCACCAACAACAAAGTCAGTTCTGGTCACATTTTGATTACTGAACTGGGTTTTGGAGTGAGGACATTTGTGTGTCTCTGTTCTTGTGTGTGATGTGATGGATGGATGAAAGAAAGGTAAATGTGGAACTACTTCAAAGTGTACAGCACAAAATCACATTACTTCAGTACACACTCAGGGGCATTCACAGTGAAGGAATTTAAAGAGCTGGGTGTCATGTGAATCAAAAACATACTTGACTGTTTATCTTTATCTGCAGGGGTGTGACCAGATAGGTGGGTGGGGCAGCGATAAAGTTACTTGGCGTTGGTAGAGGTGCTGAGCATCTTGCGGACGGCCTGGGTGATGGAGTCACGGTCGATGCCATAGATCTTGAGCAGCTCTTGTGGTTTGCCACTGCGCGGGACATGGGACACAGCCAGACGATGCAAATTGAAGCCAGACTCATTGACCATTGCTGAGGACACTGCCTCCCCAAGGCCACCTGTGGAACAATATATAATCACATGAGAGACGTGTAGAGGGAAAACAAATCCTCATTGAAGGATGGGGACCCACAATTACCTCAAAGGCTTTTGATCTTAAAATTAGGCTGTGATACTAAGCATGATGCCATCACTTATACTGTAAATAGAGAGGACCAGAAAATATTACAAACAAGGTATATCTAAACATGTCCTCCACCATAATAACATAGATGTAGGTCCGGATGTAAGATGAATGAGATGCCCAACATCAGACCGATGCCAAAAAAATCCTTTGTCTGGTCAAATCCGTTCCATCACCCATCCCCTTTCTCTTAACAGGCATAGGGCATGGCTGTCTGTGTTATCTAGGTCACACAGAGCCCCATGGGCACATGCTCGGTTAAGGAAATCTGACAGCCCTCTGCCTCTCTTGCTCTTGCACTTACAAAATGCCCCACAATACCAATACCTTGCTTGCAATGAGGGCATGCAACAGCCAGTAAGCCTCCCCTCATCCAATAAGTAAATGCCACCACATTGCGTCTCATTCCCTGAACCAATGAAAACATGCCACAACAACACACCCGAGGATACGGGCCAATGACAGGGCCCCTGCTACATTATGCTGACCGGCTTGATGCTGTTAGGTTGGTGGTAGTCATACAATATGCAGAAGCTGAACAGAATGAGTAACCTTCATGGAAACCTACCTTCATAGTAGTGGTCTTCCACAGTGAGGATTCGTCCCCTGGTCGCACGCGTGTGGTCGATGATGGTTTTGACATCCAGTGGTTTGATTGTGAAGGGGTCGATGACCCTGACAGAGATCCTCTCTGAAAGTTCAGTTCATTCAGTTGAGGGATATGATACATAGCTTAATAATGTTAATGGCTTTGCTGCAACTAAGACATGCAATAGGCCAGGATGTCCTTGTAACTGCTGGTTTCAATCAGTAACCAGTGATTAATATCAACTCAATGCATGTATTGTATGAAATATCATAGTGGCAAAGTTAAAATCACAAATGTAGCTTCTAAAGATTTAGATTTGTTTCCACCTTTTACTGTTGCAAAATCATTGTCAAAGGCCAAAATGCATGCAAAGAAATACTTTACATCAAGGCTAGATGTTTTTTTGTTCTATACGCAGTAATGCACAGCTGGTAAAATGGAAAGATCCAGCCTTTAAAATAGGTTTTATTTCAGCAAATTTAAAATGTAATTTATAAAAAGTATGATAATGATATAATTGGCTGTGCTAGTAAACAGTGAATCATCTTCAAATATGGCAAACAGTATTTCATTAAAATATTATATTGTATCACTATATGTATATGTTGGATATGTTGGATGTGATTTGGTATATATATTATCCTTTTTTATTTTCAAAAGGAGTATGCAATGTATTGTACCTTTCTTTAATTGTTCAGCTGCAGCCATGGCCTCATGCAAAGTCACTCCAGCTGCCACCACGGTCACCTGGTCCTCTTTGCTCTGGTACACCACCTGGCAAAGAGAAAGGTGTCATCTTCTGTTCCAGGTTACAGTGCTGAAAATGCTTGTCACATTATCTTCACAGCTATGTGAACACAGAATGTCTCACCTTAGCTTGTCCAACATGGAAGTCCTCATTGCTGTTGTGGATGATGGAGCAGTCTTGACGGCTGGTTCGGATGTAGCAAACACCCTTTTTTGAAGAGAAACGTGACCATCATTGGGACATTTTGACAGTGAATAGGCTGTTTTGCCAATAAATAATGTTCCACAAACACAGTAGGGAGGCAAAAACATTGCATTTAGGTTTCAGGTACCTTTGTGGAAGCAGCCAGTTCCACAGCCTTCTCTGTAGACACGCCATCACAAGGAGAGAAAATGGTCGTAGTGGGAAGGGCCCTGAACATAGCCACGTCCTCTAGACCCATCAGAGTGGGACCTTCCTCTCCTGTAATATGTACATTTTGTTGATTTCATATGTCCAACATTAATAAAATCCCCAAATCTATTGACAAAATCTATTGTCAGGTGAGCTGATGCGTGCAGATCCACAGACATAAAGCCAGACTTTGCATGCAGAATACCTGCACTAACAGAGGGACACCTGGTTCCCTGTTGGCAGCTTCCAGGGCAGACAGGAAGGGAGAAAAGGGAGGGATTGAATACTAGCTGTAAGGGCAAAGGGGTTAAATACAGCAAGGAAAACACAGGATTAGAGGGAAAGTGAGAAAGGATTGAAAAAACTGCACACTCACAAACACACAGAAATCATTCTTTTATCCATGTATCACCTTTCTGGGATACTGTGAATACGGTCCAAACTAAGGGGTGTTTTGTAATGTCTGGCTTCAGTGTAAGGGGAATAAAGGTGTGTGAGAGGGGTTGTGGTGTGCCTGGCTCCTCAGCAGCAGGTTACTAACCAGTAGACAGGCCGCAGTGGGAGCCACACAGGTTGATGCTGCTCTCTGAGATGGCTGCCATGCGGAGCTGGTCGTAGGCGCGGGTGAAAAAGGAGGCAAGAGTGCTAGCGAACACAACGTTCCTCTCACGGGCAGCACATCCCATTGCAACACTGACCTGGTGAAGGAACAGATTTTTTTTCTTCTTATTACCACAGCACAAGAGATATAAACCTTTCAACGGTCACGCATGCTTGATCCCCAAAACATCACAGACAGGTCCAAATATCTGCGGCACAAACCATATTGGAAAGTGTCTTTGAACCAAAGGCCGCGCTAAGTCGAAAGTCAATGAGAAGAGTCTTCTCCAAAGCTACAGACCTTATTTTCCCATCTGTGTGGAATCAGCGGCATACCTCCTCATCCAAATAATTTCCTTTGTCCTGTCTCTAAAACTCTCCCCAACCCCCAACTTCTTCCATTGCTTCTGTAAAAGCAACAACTAAGCATCCATGAAAGTATGTTATGTTAGATCAATTCTTACAATCAAAGAAAGCAAACTACTTCCTCAAGCCTGAATTTGAACTAGCAGATGTTTCATCCAAACAAAGAAAAGGATGCCATTCCAAATTATTGTATGTAATAACAGCACATGTATCTGTGTTTAATTGTATAGTGTCAAAAGTATAATATATACTAATATTTATTATTTGTAATTACGATGTAATTGGTATTTATCGTATTTCTATTAGCCACAAACCTTTTGCCATTCAACGTTTGACATTTCGCATGCATTCAGCCAGATGGTCCCACCCTCTGCGCTGATTAATATTTTACTTCTGACTACACTTGTCATGACCGCTTACCATCATACACATGCCTGACCTACATTGTGGTTGGCTGCTGTTGGAGCAATAACAGCACATGGAATTAATGTCTGATCGCCTCTCTCAAAATTATTAATCCATACAAATAAAATATTGACAGAGGCAGAAGAACGTGGGTGGTCAGCAGCAGCCACAATGACTATAAAAAGGTAAAATACTAATATTACGGATAGACAAGTTATGTATAATTAAATCATCAGACTGACAGCTGTGAGATGAAAGTTTGTACTCAGATCCAGTAAGAACAATTTACTCAGCAAAATCCCCACATTAAAGAGGAAGAAGGAGGTTTTATTGGAAGATTATCTAGAAGAATAATTCTATTTAAAAAAAATAAAAATAAAAAAAAAGAAATAAGAGAGCCATAGACAAAAGATAACTAAATATATGTCCTAAAAAAAATCTTTGTTAAATCAGCTTAATTCTGTAGATTCATGAGGGCTTGTACCATGTTCTGCTGAGCGATGTAGCACTCCACAAAGCGGTTGGGATGCTCATTCTTAAAGATCTCTGAGTAGGTGAGGTTGTTAGTGTCTCCATCCAGGGCCACAACACGTTCATTGTAGCGGCCTAATTTGGCCAACGCCATCCCATATGCCTTTCGTGTGGCAATCTATAAAGACAAAGAGGCCAAACAAATCAATAATTAACAAAGGTTGTGGGTTCATCCATATAAAGAATGAAATGCTTTACCTCTGTGCTTTCTGTAGACATGGTGTGAACATACTGTTCTTGTGACAAACCTTTTCACCAGCCTTGTAGCTGGGTGCGCTCGGCATCCGGATGTTCCTCAGGCTGACCGGCGGGGAGTCCTCTACGGGAGCAGGAGGGTACAGGTGCTTGCTGCTGTTCATTATGCGGCTCTGCAGATCCTTCATAACCATCTCCGCCATGTCTTTGGGCAGAGGTTTGGCATGCCACCCCAGCTTATCCTCTGCAGCTGGAAACACACAGCGTCACATTGGTATAGATTTAAACATTGTGAAAGGGTTGCACACTTGGGCTTGTCACGCCATGTGCTCTAGAGTGAGAGCAATGCAGATGAGGAGTGGACAGTGACAGACAAGTTACCTGGAATGCCTTTGCCCTTGATGGTTTTAGCAATGATGGCGGTGGGCTGATGGCGTGGTTGGCTCAGAGCCTTGCAAAGCTCCTCCACACTGTGTCCATCCACAACGATGGCATGCCAGCTACACACACAGCAAAGACAAACATTAAGACACACTTGATACAGTATAATTGGTAGAGGTAGATGGTATGGACACACACCAGGACAGTATTAACTAAATGTAATAGTTATTGATACCTTCAATATAATCTTCCAAAACAGTATATATTGTACATTGACACTATCAACGACAGCGTTTCAGTGTTATGCATTATTACCCGAAAGCTTCACAGCGTTTTTGATATTTCTCTACATGGTGCTGCAGTGGTGCAGAGTCACTTTGGCCCAGACGGTTGATGTCCATGATGGCCACGAGGTTGTCAAGCTGGTAGTGAGAGGCGAACGACATGGCCTCCCAGACGGCACCCTCTGACATCTCGCCATCCCCCAGCAGGCAGTACACACGATAACTGAGTAAGAGAACAGGGTGAGATTATGCGATTAGTGTGTGTCTCTGTGTTTGTGTATATATATGTGTGTGTGTGGTGTACAGTCGAATGAGGGTGGGGTGCAAATCTCACAAAAATATTCTCTGACACCATTCCAGTCAGACTGATTCTCTTTCCATTATCTGACAGTTGGGATGGTAACCAGCTGTGACATGATAAAAGCTCCTCTAAAGGTGAGCATACCAAGTTTCACACCTGCCTCTGAAACATGTCTTCCATAAGAATCACAGTCTTTAAATGGGACAAATCCTCATCTTATTTTATAAACCAGAATACGTGTTTTTTCTGGCTTTAATTATTAATGTTGACATGGCGTCATATGGGTCAAATATTTGCCTACCAGATGAGTCAAAATGTCCTCTATATAAATTGTTTCATTCAATGTTTTACAAAGGAACAAATAATGAAGGAAAAAGGAATCAAACCAAAATAGACTTTGAAAAAAAATATATAGTTGAAAGCACAATGCCTGAATTTGAATCTAAGATTAAATCAGCTTGGATGGTAAAAATAAGTGAGATATGACTGCTGGGCCTGTGATTATTAGAGCAGAAGAATCGTGAGAGCAGAGCATGCAGCCGCAGGACACACCCACAGAATCTGGAAAATCCCAATCACTGAACACTCGAGAGAACTGTAATGGGGACCTAAAATTTGAATTACGGTAACCGTAAAAATGTGTTGTACATCGACACACCACATTGTTGAGTCAGTGTGCATTTATAAATGGCAAGAGATTTCTTAATTCATGGAAAAAATCTAAAATGCAAATAAACCAGAAAAATGCAGATAAATGCTTATTATTTCATTTGTCTATGTCCACAAGTATGAAAGATTACCTGGACTTGTCAAAGTATTTCCCTGTGTAAGCCATTCCACAGGCCACACCAAGACCCTGCCCCAAGGAGCCAGTGGCTACGTCCACAATTTGCTGCTTCTGAAAACACACACACACACACACACACACACACACACACACACACACACACACACACACACACACACACAACAATGTGTTGTTAAAGAGAGCTGGAACACTGTCTGTGCTGCGTGAGATGCTTCACAAGGTGTGGTACAGTATGTGACAGCTTACAGGGTTTGGGTGGCCCTCCAGGGCAGAGTCAACCTGGCACAAACTGAGAAGCTCGCTCTCCTTCAGGAAGCCTGTTTCAACCCACATGGAGTACAGGGCCGGAGCGGCGTGACCCTGTGCGAGGAAAAACAATCACAAATCAACATTATCATTGTCATAATACACTGAAGTAGTTCAAGGAAAAGGTGTAATTCTGTGGAAACACCCGACTCTCACCTTGGACAGGACGAAGCGATCGCTGTTGAAGTT